>JAIUND010000998.1:0-45330 GCA_034699125.1 Gisinianus flammeolus | reverse complement strand
TGGGACTGTTGTCAATTTTTTTCAGAATTAAAAACAATCATAAAATTCTGCTGTTTGACTACACGAATTCTTCTTGATATACCTTCTTAGGATCGGATTCATATCGTTCGAAAATGGCATCCAGGGAGATTTGATGATCATCCACATCCCAACCTTTTGCACTATTTTGTGACGTTTGTTTCCCTCCACATGCAGCTTCAATCACGAAATCCGTCAGCTATATATATGTACATCATCCAACAACACGTTGTAAAATAAATTCCCTCTTATTAAGTACTATATATATTATACTTCATGAAACATCTCTGTAATACAAAAGTTCACACAAAATATATATATACCTTGACTTGCGGTTCAGTGTCAAATCCTCCATTGTCGATCCCAACCCGTCCCTTCAGACCTTTTTCATCCTCCTGGATAAAAAATTTCAATAGTAATAAAAGTATGGACATTTGTATTGGGAATTACAAAGACTTTTGCTCGTCAAAAACAATTGAGATGGGAAGCATTTGCAAAAGCAAAAAAAAAACTGTAAAAACTGGAAAAACTGTAGAATTTCATTCACGCTTGAATGAGCCGATAAAAGTATGGACATATGTAAAAACCTAAAAACAAAAACGCACGCAAGCAGAACTCGAACAACTCACATCACAATGAGAAATGAGAAGAAATTCATGTGTGCATTTCATTTTCATATACGGCCTGACAATGAAAGTGAATGAACTATATATACGAAAGAAGTACATACTTGACCGTTTCACATGAAGGTACTTAAAAGCTTTAAGCTTGAATTTAATAGGGATTTTATCATGAAAGTGTAAAAGAATTGCATAGGTCAAATGAACACCACATTATGAATTGTAAGTACTTATTATTATTACCTGGAGAGAGTAACTTCGTTTCCAGCTCATTCTCGTTATTCTCGTTTGAGCACGTTATTTTTTCAAACAGCTCAAAACTCTCTTTGACTTCGGGAGTCAACACTTGACTAATTACATGAACAAAAATGTGTATGTATATAGAAGTGTAGACTGTGTTGTACGTAAGTATGCGTATTTTATATGATGATTTTCGTACTATATATACTAATCTTTTATTATCAAACAAATTGGTCCCGGTGGTGGTGGTGGTGGTGGTCGTCGTCTCTTCTGTTTGTCACGCAAGAACAACAATTGACTGAAAACCACACTGATTATTTTTTAGTATACAGAAGAGCCAAGAAGAAGAGGAAAATGCAGACGAAGGTGCGCTTCATCACATTTCTCTCGTCAAATTCCAAATCGCAAATCACCAACAATTATATGAATCATCCTCATCATCCTTTCTGATATTATATACATGTATTGTTTTCTTTATTGTACCATATTATTATTATTTTCTTAACTAGACTCAAACTGGAACTCAAATAACACTTGAAAAACACATGATGATTGATCAGTAGACGTCAAATGACTAAACATACATTAAATATGTACTCGCATGAGAGAGGACTCTGGTAATTTATTCTCATGTTCAATGTTCAATATCACTTTCAAACATTGTTAATTGATGTGAATTACTTGTTATCCCTTTTCAGTTACTGATTCAACATATCACGTATACATTTCTGCTGTTTCAGGCTCATTACAAATTATTAAAGTTGAATTAAAATAAATTCACGTCTTGTTCCTTTCTTTCAGCTCCTTTGAATATAGATTGAATCTTGAATCAGTTGAATCTATACATACCTTTTTATTTATGGGTCACTGTGATTTCGTCTCTCTCTCTCTCGCTCTCTCACTCCATATGCATTCTATTTTTAGATAAATTAATTAGTGGGTTAAACGTAAGGCTAATTTTTTAATAACCATATAAATATCTGTTTCAATTCCCACTTGATAATCCTTTGAAACAATGAAAATGAAGGGAATTTAATGAATTAATTGTCTACTTTGTGTGTTTGTTTATTGTTACACAAAGTTGCGTACGTCACAGTCACAGGTAAAGAGCTGTATTATGCTGCATAATTTATGCATCATCATGGTTTATTTATATGTATTTATTTGGAAAGTGAAAATGGTCAAAATCAAAAGTGTACATATACTGAAAAAATTGAGACGTGTGTATTTGCTGTGTTATTTTTCATGTAGAATATAAAAAAATATGTATGCAATATATCGGGTGGACAATTGGAGAGAGCTGTACTTACAGTGTGCATATACAGATAGTTGCAAATTTGTAAAAACAATTAGTCAAATGAAGCACGAGGAGAACTCGGGTTTGGTGTTTTCGTATTAGATTTATATGTAGTTGAAAGTTGTCGTTAATTGAACTTGAACGAGTAAACTCTCGTTCTTTTGCATTGCAATCCCAATAACTTTAGTAAAGTTACTTTACACAGTGAGACTGAACCTTTTAGCAACCTATTACATAATTCACGAACTCACACGTGTGGAGATTACGAGGCTCTTATTTAATTTACAATTTACATACACTTATTGCATTTGTTTTTAGTCACCCTGATTATCCGAATTGAATAAATAATTAATATTGACCATCGACTAGTTCTGGTTTTCACTGCAAAGTGCAACTATTCGTACATTTACTTTTATCTACACGCAACTCTTATTTTCTTCACTCCACACACTTTGAAACTATTAACTCACACGTTGCCCCAAAAATGTAGATTTTCAGTATAAATGCAGTAGATTGTCGTATTTACAGAATATACTGAGACTTGTGGGATAAACTAACTACGACTAAATATTTCTGGTACTTCCCTTTAAACTGTGGTGGTACAATAAAAATAATAATAGTGATTTTGTGAATTCGAAAGTATAGAATTCAAAATTGAATTGATCGACTTGTGTATAATAATAATGGATGATGAGCTCTATCTGGAACCCTCTGAATTGCAAATCAGATTGACTATATCACAATAAATAATATATATACTGATTATATATATACTGCACCATTTTCTACTTATTTTACTCATTGTCGACGTTTCCCCCCATCCAGAGAACTAGAAAGATGTGACATCATGAAACATGATAAATTACAGCGGAATCCCTTTTTTACTTTTCTTGTCATGTGAATAGTTGTAAAACTTGTAAAGTAAACGAGATATTGTCGAGATATGTGCGTAATACGTAATTAATTCGTATTTTACTAAGCATTTCAATTCATTAATAAAAATTTGGCCTCGAGTCGAGATGAAAAGTGATAATAATAATAATACATTTTTATCCAATCCATTGGTATATTTAAAGTTTGCACATTTAAAAAAAAAAAAGACAAAAAGAATATTGGGTGACCTGTGAATCCCGTGACTCTCTATCATGTCAAGGCGTAAATGCGAACACTTTAACTTGAATGAAAATCTGATGCCTTGCGCCCCTTCGCCGAGCTAACAGGGCAAAAGAGTCCGGGAATTCATGATGTATATACATGCAACACTGAAATGTTATATTAAGTATGTTATGTAAAATGCGCTTTGACCTCGAGATAAAAATTCTATAATAAGAAAGTACAAACGAACAGGTGTATGTATCCATATATTCAGTCAATGCATTAGAAATCCATTCATTTCTCATTTGACAGTATACAAGAGCAGACAAGCACTTAATCATTCATAATTTAGTAAAATGTTGTTGTCGCATACCTACATTAAATAATCGTTCGTCATTCAGCGTGAGGAATTCTCGCATTTTTATGTGGATTCAATGATAAACTGAGATTTATGACGATTACATAAAATGATGAACGAGACAAATTGTGCGTAATATGACACTTCAATTTATGCTCATCAAAATGAATAAATCAAAGTAGAATCTGTAGTTTTAATTAAAATTAAAATTTACAGACTTTTACCCAGAGTTCCGATAATAACATAATAACCAGGCTGGTTATTATGAATAACAAAAATATTCAAATAACCAAATAACAGGGCAAATACCAATCATGAAAAAAATAAACACTTTATTATTTTTCGATGGTGTAAAGTGTGCCATATCCTTAATGTTAGTAAATGTGAAACACTATTTTATATCAAAATTCATCCCAAAGTATTAGGATGTACTTAAAAAAATCAGAAAATTCATTTAATACACATTAGTATTATTATCATAATATTTGAACTTCATAAACATTTTTTAAACGCAATTAAACTTAATTCTGTACTCGTTTACACTATCGTACATACCTAGTCACCAGGCTGGTTATTCATAATAACAAAAATATTCAAATAACAAAACAATATAATCGAATATAGCACCAAAATTTAAATTGGTTATTCATAATAACCAGCCTGGTGATTATGTTATTATCGGAACTCTGCTTTTACCCTAAACGTTTTACGCATTTAATCCTCCAATCAGTAATTTACTGTCGGTGGTCTGTGGCATTGAATTTCAAGGGCGCCACAATCACTCTAGTCTTTTGTTTCTATTTGCATCGAATTTTTTTTGTCGTGTCGTTTGTCTGCCGTTTTGTTTTTCAAAATATTAATAATTAACCTTTGACATCCAAAACGAGAAGAAAATATAGGTTAATGGTAAGTTTTGAATAACTGTTAATTATATGGACAGGCTCCATTTGTTTTTTTTTGTTTATCTTCATTAACATTTTTCTTTCTTTATTATGATATAGGTATGGCTTCTCCAGAGCCGCAGTCCCTATTCGAAGGGAAAATATTATTGGGTGCTACAACGATAATTGACCAGCATTTGTTTGGTAGTGGCAGCAGACACAAACACATGGATTTGGATCAACTTCGGGGAGAAGATGATGAAAAAGAGTTTGCTTATGTACAGCATCATCGGGATAGTCGAAATAATGATGTGAGTTTTATAATATTAATATATATATACACATTGCAAAAGTATGATATTTATATTTTAATTTTATATTATTATTAGTATATTATGTGAAGTTGGTTTCAAGTCCTATAAAAAGACATATATATGAAATACGTTTTAGAATGAAGAGTCCAGAGCACCTTTCACAGGACTGAAACCCAAACCATTTCGCCGTCCAAAGAAAACTGAAGAAAATGAAAAAGACGATAGGAATAAAGCAGATGGTGAGGATGATGAGCCAGAAACTGAAGATGCCTTCTACAGTCACTTTGATATGCAGAGTCCTGCATTTCATAGTAAGCAGCTAACTATTCATAGCTTCAAAGAAAAGGTAACTTAAAATAATGTTTGAAGATTCGAGTTTAATTGATGTCAAAACTTTTAGCAAGCCTATAAAGTTAAGAGTTAGAAACAATATAAAACAGATCAAATAATAAAAATTCCTTTTTACAACCTTTTTATGTACGTCATAATAATATTATATTAAATATTACATGTTTTTTTTTCATTTTAGATAATTGCAGATATCGAAAATCATCAGGTTGTAGTCATCGAAGGATTTACAGGCTGTGGAAAGACTACTCAGGTAAATAGGATTTTATTGTACATATACTTGAATATGTTATTTTTACATTATTATTATACTTATTATATTGTCGGGGGACTTTTAATTGTGGTTAAATATACATTTATTTATTTCATTTTAGGTCCCTCAGTTTATACTAGGTCATGCAGTGGGATGTTCTCCAAGTCGCTATTGTAAAATTGCGGTTACTCAACCTCGCCGTATAGGTGCGATAAGCATTGCAAATCGAGTAAGTCAGGAACGTGGCTGGAAACTTGGTGAACTTGTTGGTTATCAGGTAAATTTATGATTAATTGTTATATGTAAAATAGTATTAGATTATTATTATGTATTTGTGACATTTATGAATAAAAGATACAAGTATGATTTTTTCGAAATTATATAGGTTGGACTGGATCGAAAATGTGACGAAAACTCCCGATTAATATACATGGTAAATATACGTAAACCTACATTTAATTATTATGCATACCTGTACTGTATTCATATATTGTAATTAAGAAAGACTGCAATACCATAGGTAAATTAATTGCTGTGACCCAATTTCAGACAACCGGAGTATTACTTCAGATTGTGATCAATCGGGGAAATCTTAATGAATGGACTCACATTATTCTTGGTGAGTTGCGCACAGTTATTTTTTTTTTATGTAAGACGAGATGAGTAAAATAAAACGTTTTTAAACGTTTTTATTTTGTTTAGATGAAATCCATGAACGAGACTTGGAAACTGATTTACTCATGTTGGTCCTCAAGACACTGATGCTCAACTTTAGTGATGGGAGAACAAAATTAATTTTAATGTCCGCAACACTAAAAGCAGAAAGATTCGCCGAGTACTTTGATTTGTGGAACTTGACAGGAAATGATAAATTGGGGTCTTCCATCATAAGAATTCCAAATGAAGTATTACATACTGTCAACGAACATTATTTGGATCTCAAGAAAGGGATTCAATTCAGTCAAGAGCCCAAAATAGAACCGGAAATTTTTTCTGCTGCTGTTGAAATTGTTGTTTCATTTGATTCACTGGAGGAGGAAAACGTGGGGGAAAAAGAACGAAAAGCTGTTTTAGTATTTCTCCCTGGGCTTTTGGAAATTGAGGGTATGCTGAAAGCACTGAGTACCTATGCTGCAACTCAAACCACGTACGCTCCTTGTCATTTAAGAATATTACTTTCAGTTCATTTAGTTAATTTTACAAATTATTGATAAAGTTTACTTGTATTTATAATTGAAGGAATATGGATGGACATGATACTTTGAAATGGGAAGTATTTCCTATACACTCAACCATTACAACGGAGGAGCAGCAAAAGGCGTTTAAACCTGCCCAAAAAGGTTTCAGAAAAATCATTTTGTCTACCAATATTGCCGAAAGTTCAATTACAATCACAGACATTGGATACGGTACCTAGAAAAAATATATATACCTCATCATATTAAATAATTGTTATAATGAAAATTTCCAGAAAAAAAATAACATTGGGGAATACTGATCTAAATAATTGATTAATTTGATTATTAAATAAATTTTCAGTGATTGACTTTTGCCTAACGAAATCATTATGCTGTGATCCGATTACGTCCTTTACTTGCTTGCGAATGCAATGGGCATCAAAATACCAATGTATTCAACGGAAAGGTCGTGCGGGGAGAGTGACCAGTGGCCATGTGTATAGGCTTGTCCCTCGAGTATTCTATGAGAAATTTGTTGACGAAGCGCTACCAGAGATGCTTAAATCAAGCTTGGAAAGTGTTGTTCTACACACAAAAGTGCTCAATATGGGAAGTCCCCAAGCTTTACTTGCCATGGCATTAGATGCACCAAAAAAATCGGGAATATTCCGAGCTGTTTCGAATCTAAAAGAAGTTGGAGCTCTAACGATCTTTCTTCAAGGAAGGGATGAGCAAGGGAGAATTATGTATTCTCCGTTTGATGGGGATCTCACATTTTTGGGAAAATTAATGTCCAAACTTCCAGTTGATATTCGGCGTAAGCTCATTGTTTTTTTTATTCATTTTTATTCGTTCAAATGAACCAATTTTATTAATTTAGTTTTCTTTTTATACAATGATTGTGTTTTATTTTTTATGTTGAATTCTAGTGGGTCGTTTGATTGCTTTTGGCTATATTTTTGGAGTTCTTGAGGAAACTATAATAATTGCTGCTGGAATGAGCACAAAAAGTCCTTTCTCAACTCCATTTGACAAACGGCTAGAAGCGTATTTGTCGAAATTCCATTGGGCAGAATCCAGTTTCTCTGATTGCTTCGCTCTTGTAAATGTTTATCGGGTTAGTTTGGCATATTTTTCCATTGTTTCGTTGATAATGCATGATAATGTACGTGTATTATGACTACCATTTTACATTTTGGTTCACAGACTTGGGTCAAGAAGTTTCAAGCTTTAGACTTTAAATCAACCAGTGGGGAAGATGAAAAAGACTGGGCAAAGCAGTACTTGCTGCAAACCAATGTTTTAAGGTAAAATGGTTTACGTACGTATTTTGCATGAGCAGACTGTTTCAATTTGCATTCCTAAATAATAAATAATAATTGCATTTTTTTTGTAGAGAAATGTCACTTCTGGTTGCAGAAATCAAACGGCGACTACAAATAATGAATATTAATATTAATGTGGAAGAGAATCATGAGAAGAAAGTCCTTGGTTTCCGATTAAAGGTTGTTTTATATTTTAATTGAATTAGGGTGAAATATTTGATAAGGATGTGAGTTCTAAAGTATAACAAAAGTTGATTGGACATATGTTTTGCAGGCTGCCATCGCCGGAGCATATTACCCAAATTACTTTCAACGACCTAAACAAAACAAATCGGAATACTTTCACCAAGTTTTCCAAGAAGTGGACTTTCGAAATCCTTTAAGTACTGTGACACTGTATAATTTCCCTCGAGATCAACCTATTGAACTGTAAATACATTGATATACATTAAATTTTCAAAACTTTCTTCATGATTTATGAAAAGTAAAAAACTAACGAAGCTATGATTGTTTGTATATATGCATTTTATGTACAGGTACGCACATCATATATTGAAACATTTTGAGGTTGGCAGTGATGAGGGTGCCACGATTCCTTATGTAGAGACTGTTGGACCCAAGATCCTGCTTTCATTTGATAGCCGTGGAAGGAAGATTGATTCCGTTAGTTATGGAATGTACCGAGCATTAAAAATGCGTCAATTACGGCGTGCTATCACCTTTCCGGTTCTCATGTGAGTTAATTTTTGAAATTTTTCTTTACTCTGAATTGAATATCTACACAAGAGAGAGAGAATTTAGATTTCAGATCATATATACAATGAATATTTTGTTTTTTATTTATTATAGAAATACTCAAGATTCATCACTAACATTAGTAAATGAATTAAGCCGAATTGAAATGAATCCAATGGTTAAAGCTCCAAGTCAAACTGCCCTGCCTGGAATCCTCCAGAAGAGTGTAGACGTCCGGGTGACATACATTTCTTCCCATGACGAGTTCTATGTGGTTAAATTTGAGGATGTGGCCTCTTTAGCCACTATAAATGATGAACTACTGGGTGTCGACAATTTTCGGAACATAAAATGGGAGAAATGTCAAAAGGGAGGACTTGTTTTCGTGAAAAATGAGGATGAAAAATATGTACGTGCAAGAATTGAGCTTCTCGATCCCGAGAATCGTTTCCTTTATGTGAGTTTTTTTAAGAATTTTGTTCTAATTATTTATTGTAAACAATTTGTGAACAGGCATAATGCCCGAGGCATTTGAATGTAGAATTTTGTAATTTAGTAACTGCATGTGTACATTTTAGGTCTATCTCATGGATTGGGGGACAGTTCTAGGAAAGCCCTTGGGTGAAGTCTTTACCGTTGGCGGTATTGAAGATGAATCTGAATTGTTTACCACCGATGCTGTGGTATTTTATTGTTTGTTTTCCTTATTCCAACTGCAACACTGCTTATACTTTTACACTAGTGCGAAGGCATGAAATTTTAAATATTGTTGTTGTATATAGGCTATTGAATGCCGTCTCGAAGAATGTCGAGCGCCAATCCACACCGAGAACTTCGAGAAGAAAAAGGTGCAACAAGAAATTAATAAATTCGTTGAGAAGCACGGGAACATGCTATGCTTTGAAGTAAGTTATTTATCATTTATTACTTCATTGTAGATTATAAATATTAAATATTATTCAGCGTAATATTGTTTAATAAAAATTCTTAAAAATAACTTCTCTATATAGATTTACTCGGTGGTTGAAGGGGTCATGGTCGGGAATTTGTGGAACATGGAGAAATCTGAATCCTTAAAAGATGTATTGATGCAAGAAAATCTGGTGGAATTTGTTGAAGAGCCCATGGCTTCAGAAGTAAACATTTTCCTAAATTGTTTGTCCATTTTATTAGTCGATTTAACTTTATATAAAAGTTATTGAATTATTGATTTGCTATATATATTATATATATACTATAGACAAATCACAATGTGAGGATCTCAGACTATGCCAAGAGAGAATATCAAGTCCAAGAAAATAGCAAGAGAGCTTCGGACCAAATGACAAAGAAGATTCCCCGACCATCCATTATACCACCAAATGATGCACAGAACTCGATTGAGGTACGTGCAGAAACGAATAAATCTTTTCTGGAAAATTATAATATGTCATCTCATTATGAGTCTTAACTTTTGCATGATTTCTCTATATTATGGTTTGCCTCCTTTAACTTTTATGTAGATCACACTGAAAGGTCCGGAAAGTCGGTTAGAGATAAAAGATTTCAAAATTCTATGCAGAAATGCGCATCTGAAGCCGGTAAATGTAGATGGATCATCTGTAAACAGCGTATGTGTGGATAGTGATTTTCGCGAACCGAATTCACGTCTACTTGTAGCTGGTAGTGTAACAATTGGGCCGAAATCAGGTGCACTTGTAGCCAGGTGAATAATACATAATACCCTATTCGTTTATTGCTTATTTAACTTATAATCTCTCATATTTTGGATTTGTAAAATCCATTTTGTTTTTATTATTTCATTGCTTATATATGTAGAGAGACGACTTTGTTCCCTCCGATTCCCAACTTGACTGGATTATTGACAATGCTGTTTTGTCCCTGCTTGGAGTTACGAGTTGATAGAACTATTTCTACGTACACGGGAGCTGTCTGTGGATTGGGAATGAATCCAGAAACTGATGAGCCAATTTATGAAGATCATGATATCGAAGTCTTTTTTGATACTCGTGTCGATAATGATGACATTAATTTGGTAGGATTTTATTTTAGATTCTCCCGATTCTCATAAAATTTAAGTATTGCAAATTCTCAAATTAATTTATAATCGGGACAACAATTCAACTATTTTAGGTCAACTCTATTCGTATGTCTATGAATTATATTCTTCAAGAAGGAAGTCATGAGAATTTGGAGAATCTCCGGAAAAAGTGTCAGAAGGACATGGACGAATTGTTGAAGAAAAAACGAGAGCCAATGGAGGAGACTTGGCCTGATAATCCACATTGTTGGGGGGAAATTCCACAAAACGCTATTATACTAGTTCCGAAAATGGAACAAGTAAGGGGATTTACGCCAATGTCGGATGTTTTTATTCTACATCATGGAGTTGCCCTTCGAGGAGATATTTAAATACATATAACTTGTCGGCTTAATCATAATGAATTGCTGATTACTTTTTCTTCTTTGGGGAGAGTTGTATAAAATATGTTTTTTTCTTATTTTGACAGTTTTTTTCTTCTTATTTTGACAGTTTTTTTCTTCGATTTTTTCAATATTATTTACACATATTTTGTGTGTAGGAAATTAGTACTTGTACTGATTACAATGAATTACAATAAATACTCTATTATTATATTTTGATGATGCTGTTACAAAGATTTCAGTCTAAACTAAAAAGTATTATGCATAAGATTTACAGAGTGATATGGATTGTGTACTGATTTCTATTGCAATAAAAGTTTTATATTTTGAAATTCTAAACTGTGCCTAAATATATGATCATATATTCTGCCTGTGTTGTAGTCATCATATATCTAAATAATTCCTGTGGTTTAGATTTAGAGTCAAGATGTTTAGAAATGCACCTTGTCAAGAACCAATTGAGTTGTCATTATAATTATATTTTTGCGAAAGAAAATATGGAAATATTTAATGGCAGTTAATTTTTTGCTTTCAACAACAACAACTACTTATTGATTTTAAAGTATTAAAAAGTCTAAATGGCATGTACATGCTGAAATTTGACAGAGTTTTCGATATATTTGGCTACATTAAACAATAATTCTTCCCTAAATTTTGGTCCAATTAATTGGAGACTTAGAGGAAGTCCTTCTGAATTCAATCTTATTGGTATGCTGATCGCTGGAAGACCTGGAGAATCAAAATTTCAAAATAGTATTAAAACTCTATGTTCACTATTGATATATATAGGTAGTAATAGGTACACTATGAAGTTTTAATTTATTAGATGAAAGTAAATAATACTTGGTTACCAACCTGCCATATTTACCGATTGAGTACAATAATCTTGAACAGAACTCTGTTTCCGATTGTCCCAGCGAATAAATTCAGAGTAAGTTGGAGCAGCTGAGAGAGTGACAGGAGTGAGAAGGATATCTGTTCCCGTAGACCAAACCTTATCAAAGTCTTGAGAGATTAAACGACGTACTTTCATCGCTTGAGTAAAATATTTATCGTAATTTCTGTTGCACATCAAACAAAAATATAATTCAGTACATGTATACGTCTGTAACTTAATCAATGAATGATCGATCTATATTTCAAACGTCGGACTTACTCTTTAAGTAAAAAATAATTGCCAGTTAAAATCCTTCCTCTGACTACATTATTGAAACCCTCATGTCTAGTCTGAGCGTACATGGCTTCTGTGGATTTCAAAGCAGTGGGTTTAGTAGTTCTGTGACCAAATCGAAGACCATCATATCGTGCCATATTACTTGCTACTTCACACGGGTTGAGAACAGAGTAACAAGCAATAGAATATTTTGTATGGGGAAGAGATACCTATGAGCAATTACAACAAAATACACACAATGATATTACAATTGTGTGAGTACATACATTTTTAAAATTTAGGTACTAGATACATACAAATAGTGACATGATTGATTGATCATACTTAAATCCTTACATTATTTACAATCGCTCCACCTTGTTTAAGTAAATTTGCAATATCCTTCCAGCATTGAATGACTTCTGGATCCATATCATTAGAAATAAATTCACCGGGCAGTCCAATATTTAAATTTTCAACTTTAGGATTCTCTTTAACTTGAATTGTTAACTGACTTAAAGTATGGTTCACCGATGTCGAGTCATTTGTATCGAATCCCTTGATGACATCTAAAAGATGAATGATTACAATGTAAAATATGAAAAAGGAAATGAAATCCGAATAAGTAATGAATTATTGCAAACTCACTCAAAATGGTAGAACAATCATCTACGTTCCGAGTTAAAATACCCGGAACGTCCATGGAGTTGACTAGAGGAATCAATCCATATCGAGATAATAAACCATAGGTAGGTTTCAGCCCAACAACTCCACAATATGAAGCAGGATTCCGTGTTGAACCTCCAGTATCTGATCCTAAAGCTCTGTAAAATCCACATAAAATAAATTTAGTAAAAGATTATTATATAGCATATAGTAACAATCTTAGGTCGAGAATAATAATAATATCCTCAGCTTACGCAAAACATGTTCCAGAAGCTACAGCCACAGCACTTCCTCCTGAACTCCCACCGGGCACATACCAATCTGAAATATTATGTGGATTCGTTTGAAACTTATCCAAATTCCAAATATTCCGTGTTGGACCAAATATTGAATCAACAGTTCCATTCCTATATATACAAAAGAATATATGTACGCATAAATATTAAAAAGTATACCATGCCGGCGTGCGAAATCATTTCAATCATATATACACAGTTACATCAAATATACATGTATATTTGTCGTACCCCATTCCAAATTCATCCAAATTTGTTTTGCCTATAATTAAAGCTCCAGCTTGTATTAATTTCTCGACGACAGTGGCTGTGTACGGTGGCTTGAAATTATGAAGCATTTTAGAACCACAAGTTGCATGCATTCCGCGGACACAAAAATTATCCTTAATTGCAATAGGGATCCCATGAAGCGGTAAATCTTTGTCAAGTTTATTCACTACAGTTAATTGTTCTCGTAGTTGTTTATCGGATGGAACAAATGTGAATGCATTTAAATGCCGATGACTCCTCACTTTTGCTAATGCAGATTCTCCTAGCGTAGCTGCTTTCAAAGCTCCAGATTTTAACTGAGTGACAGCCTAAAAACATTTAAAAGACTTGTTATAAGTACATATATCATTAGTTAGCACCGGTTACAATGAATATATAAAGTACAAAACAAAAAATGTACTGTTTGATTTTACTCGTCTTTGATCGCAAATTGCAAATGTACATATTTCACTTTAGGATATAATTTCACGAACTACCACTTAACATCGAATTCCAATGTATTGATAAATGATTACCTCTTTTATTGTTAGAGCCATTTGTTGTCACACAAGTTGGGTCCAGACTTAATTGTATTTTAATTAAAGTTGATGTTTTGTTATTTTGCATTCACACTTTTCATGAATGCGGATTTTATTTTTTCGGTCCGAGAAATTCAAAACAAATCAAGGAAAAATGAGGAGAGCGCGATACGAAATTAGTTTGAATTTGTCTAGAGACTTTTAATTTTAATTGCGAAATTATATTAGCGAAATCCAAAGTAAATACTATTATTATTATTTAATTACATAAAGAAGATGATTACACAATTATAATATAATTATTTTGTTTTATCAGACATCCGGCTCATAATTATAGTGATATTGTGAATTGACAATATTATATCGTGATACAAAATGTACTCAAAATCCTGTACGAAATTTACAAGGGTACTAAAACCGTTTTACCCGGAATTCGGATACAAGTCGAGTTTGACATGTTATCAAAAAAGGGGAGCAAGTACTTCATCAAATTCATCCAACTCCAGTAGTGATAAACCACCTGTAACCGAAGATTTAATTGCAAATCTTAAGAATCCAACGGGTATTTTATCGGATCATGGTCTGGGTCCGTCCTCTTCTTCTTCATCTTCTTCTGCTGGGACAGGATGGAGAAAAAGTATGAAAGCCTATGAAATGCATTCATACGGCGGACCATCAGAAATCCAATTCACAGATAGTGCAAGAATCCCTGTCATTCAAAATCCAAATGAACTTTTGATAAATGTGAAAGCAGCATCCATAAATCCAATTGATGTGGCGATGACCAAAGGTTACGGTTCAGAGATAATCCATGCTATTCGTCAATTTGAACGTAGAAAATTACCAAGTATTAAGAATAGAGGTATCGAATTCCCCATCACTTTGGGGAGGGATTTTGCTGGGGTTGTCACTGAAGCAGGAAGTGGAGTAACCGATTTCAGGTATTTTCAATTGAAAAACCAATATTATTGCTTTATGTCATAATTAACATATTTTTCAACGCATTATTAACCCTATATTTTTATTTTATAGAGTTGGGGATGAAGTTTATGGTGTCCTCGGTTTCACGGAACATGGCAGCCATGCAGAGTATACAGTAGCTAATAAAGATTTGGTAAAACAATAAATAATTTACGATTAGTAAGATTGTAAGTATTTCTTATTATGAAAGCTAATTGTGACTTCACATTCGTGTTTTATTTGTCGTTTACAGATACAGTTGAAGCCCAAGTTCATGTCATTTGTAGAAGCTGCTTCCATTCCCTATGTAGCTTTGACGTGTTGGTCTGCTTTAGCCGTAACGGGTAACTTTGTATTGGATCTCACGAGTAAAAGATTTCTCATTCTGGGAGGATCTGGAGGTGTGGGGACATTTGCTATTCAGTATTTGAAATCTCAAGGGGCACAAGTGAGTACATTTAATTACATTTATGCATGGATATGGATACTGATGTTGGAGTAACAATTAAGTTTTAATGCGATGACTGTATAAACTTACTCTGGTTTTTAAAGGTCATCACAACATGCAGTACAGATGCAATGTCATTGTTGGATAGTCTTGGGGCAGATTCTATTGTTGACTATTCTCAATCTGGTCATGAATATTTCTTGGAAGCTCATGCACCGTAAGTTATATCAGTTAAAATAGAAAATAGGTATATTTACAATTTACGGGGATGATAAATTAATTTTGCGATCTTCCACAGTATTTAAGTAATAATTGAATTTTATGTAGATACGACTGTATACTCAATTTCTCCGGACCACATAATGACTCTGAGAAATACTTGAAATGCCTCAAGCCTATGTCTGGACAATACATCACTCTCTCACCACCGCTTTTATCTAATTTTGATCAATATGGTTTTCTTGGTGGTGCCATCAAAAATGCAGCTGAATTGTTCAAGGCAAATTTTAGTTCCATGACGAAAGATCGAGTCATCACTAAATGGGCATTCTTTATGCCTTCATCTTTAGGATTTAGAGAGATTGCCCGGCTTGTCAATAGAGGAAAGGTAAGCTCATACAACTTGATAAATAAGGATTTTTTACTCTAAACTTTAATAAGTAAGCTACCAATACTTATTGATATAGTTTAAAAAACTAGAAACAAAACGTTTCTTCATCCCAATAATTCTGGAAAACAAATTCTAGATTAAAGCAGTTATTGAAGAAACCTACAAGTTTTCTGAGCTGCCCAAAGCGTATCAACGGATAGAGGCTGGTCATCTTCGTGGAAAAATTGTAACTGACCTGAGTTAAATATTGTTCTATACTCGCAAAATTACTAGTACTATTTTCTAGAAAACATGTGTGTATGCGGATATTCGGATATTTGTATATATTATCATAAATAAATAAACAATTTCCACAGTAGCTGACACTGGTTTTTAACTCCATAATTTGAATTCTTGATTTGTCTCGGTCCTTTTTAGTTCTTCCGCGTTTTCATGTTTTTGCTCTCTCAACATTACTTTCGTTTTGTCAGTTGAAAAACTGATTACCTTGAGTACCTAAATTCAACAACAACGGAAAGAGAAAACAACAAACAAGAATAAATTACTCTATTTATTTACGATTACTATTTTATCTTACACGGCATATATGTGGTCTTGACTGTGATTTACTTTTCAGTTCTTACGTCCATATTATATATATATAATTCTTGTTAGTGTAAATCATATGTATATATGTTCTCATTATGACGAAGGCGAAATGGAACGACGCTGTTCTGGCGGATGCTAAGAACAAAGAAGTCGTACAATTTGACGGCTACACATACTTTCCCCCAGAATCCGTTGAAATGAAATATTTAAAAGAAAATTCCAAAATAATTGATTGTCCTACAAAGGGAATATGCAATCATTTTGACATCAAAGTCAACGGTACTCATACCTTTTTCTTTGCACTATAGTAATTATAGTATTTTGAAATGTTCAACGTCTTCAAAGTAGTACAAAGTCATCAGAACAATTCAAACTTTATACACTTATATAATACTCGTTGAACATTTTCAGGGAGAACTGAAGTACTCGGTGCATGGTAAAGCTTAAATATATTTTATGTATAATGAATGCATATAATTACATGCATATAATACTGAAGTGAAAGTGTTCATTGATTAACTTTTGACAGGGTTTATCATAATCCCAAAAAACGTGCAGCCGAAATAAAAAATTACATTGCATTTGCAAGCTCTATTACTGTCCGGTGAGTCGAGTAAAAACCTATATGAAGTGATGAATTGTGGATTATTATCAACGTCTTTGAAATTCAAGTTGTCATTAAAACTTTTTAAATATAATTATTTCGGAATCCATGAGATTTTGTACCTATTTATAATTATAAAAGCGAAGAGGGACAGAGAAGTCGAAAAACTATTTCCCTTCATGTTGAATAAACTCAAGTGAATTGATAAACTTGATTCTAGCGCTAAGAAAATTTTGTACCGATTATTATTATTATTATTATTTTTATAGATATACTTCAGATTTTGATATTTTCGAGTTCCTTAAAATAATTAAAATAATTGCTATAAAATATTTAGTGTCATCTCGACACGTACAAAGTAGTAGTATTTTATTTACGATGGTGAAGGCAACCTGGAATACAAAAGTTGTTGCTGAGGCAAACGACAATGACATCGTCCTCGTCGAAGGGAATACTTACGTACGTCAAATAATAATAATTATGTAATTATCCAAATCTGCATTGAAGCTAGTGGCCTTGAATTATTTAAGTATGTACAGTAATCCGTTTATAATTTATGATATTTGTTTCTGTTTTGTTTCAGTTCCCTCCGTCATCTTTAAAAATGGAATTCTTCAAAGAGAATGCAGAGACTTCCACGTGTCCATGGAAAGGAACTTGTAATTATTACGATATCACCGTTGATGGTATATATTTTTATATTTACTAAATTTACCCAATTAATGTATGATATATTTGATATAAGTCTATCCAAATCAACCTGACTTGTGATGATGAACATTGTCCATGGAATATATATACAATATACATATATATATTTGTAATTTCAGGCAAATCAAACCCATCAGCTGCTTGGTAAATTATAAAATTGATAGCGATACAATCTACTTACATACAAACTTGCTTCATCATGAAATATATGTTATTGGGCATTTTATATTTCTCTTTTCTTATTGCAGGGTTTACAAGAATCCTAAAGACGCTGCGAAAAATATCAAGGGATTCGTTGCCTTCTGGAAAGGAGTTAAAATTGGCTAATCGTATATATAAGTATTACGGATATGCGTAAAGTCATTTTACGATATATCGTTATATAGCTTTAATTGTTCTCGTACCTATTCACAAGATAAGTCAGACAACATTTAAATTTATTCAGCCTCATTGTACTTTAAATTTAAAAAATCCAGTGGCTATTATAAAACCATATATACAACATTCCTATCACAAATCTAGTTCTATAGTTTGCTTCATTGTTTTTCTGTTTGTTTTGTAAATAACAAAATTACATTCGTCATTTCTCATCGTTTATCGTACACACAAACTTATGATGAGTGCGTGTTCTACAATATAATTGTGCTGTCGTCTGTATTTCTTAATTAATAATCAGGTTAGGAATTTAAAATACATTACAACTAACAATCTTCTAAACTGTATTCTTCAATAAATTCGATTGTTGTATTATTCAATGCAGTCTCTGATGTATCTCTGGCATAATATTATATTGCATATTATTTATTATTATTATTATTTTGTCAAGATGACTAATAAATTAAAGATTGAATCTTTCATGCTTCAATCCAATAATAATGCAATTACATCATAATGGCTATAGTGACTCGTTCTAGTGTGTTGACTTCTCGATTAACAATGAGAATCCCAGTGAGTTTGGGATGAAACCAAGGTCTGATTTCAGTTTCTATAATATAGAAATTGTTCTATTCCCGTCACTGTGGCTCTGTCTTTCATTCTCTCGAATAGAAAACCAACGAAAATGACACTGATGTTCCGCAGCTTCAAGTTACAACTCGGATGACACGCTTTAAGACTCTATTAATTCTTCATCAAGTTACTCTGTCTCATTTGTCATTCTCAAACATGGAATTCGTCATCACTTTTCTCATCCATCTTGGTCGTATAATTGAACTTCCATTGTCATCCCGGCTGTCGTCATCATCATCCACTATTTTTCTATTTTTCTCACTCTCCCCCTCCAAAAAAAAAAAATATGATACATAAAATGAGAGATTCTCCAAAGAATACGTATATACTATAGGTATACATATAAACTTTCGTTTCCCTTTTCAATTTCCACCCAGTTTCTCATGTATATATGTATACACAGACAATGAGTAGGAGTACAGATAGACAAATGCATTTCAAATGACATTTTATCTGTTAAATCTGTATGACACATGCATACGAACTTTTTTTGTTGCTGCTCCGACTCGAATTCAAAGAAATAAAGAAAGTTATTTTGGAGTTTGAGTTTGAAGATGACCTAAAAAAAATATCCAGATAAAAAATAAAATGAGCCTGGGAGAAGTCTCAATCACAAAAATTGCATTTACTTGTCACAATTCAGAAAATAATAATACTAAACTGTGTTCCCGCTGTAAACTCTATAAACATTTCCTTTTAAATCTCTTGGGATACCGGATTTTGTGGGTAGAACACAACAAAGAGAGAAAGCAGAAAATACTCGGAATTCCATCTTATTACTCTCCCCATGCCTTTGTCTTTATCCCCCGTATTTCATATTTAAGAAAACATCCTACTTTGTGTATTTGTATTACTTCGTTTTGACTTCTTTGACAGTTGATGAAAGTCACCACAGAATTAAGCCAAGGTATAAATAAATGGAAATAAATTGGAAAAATTCTTAGTAATTGGTAACTATATACATATATTATGTTATTATGTACATGGTAGAAATATGGAAAGGAATCTTTTTAATTAATATGCCATTTGCACTCTCTCTCTTGATAAACAACTTTCCGATACTAATTATTAATGTTTTCTCTCTCTCTCCTTTCACGAAAATACGAATACGAGACATTGCAAATGACTTTGTGACATGACAAAATCCTGTACTTTGTACATACAATATACAAATTCTGTCATTTGAGTGTACGAGAATTTACTTAAATTTTTTTGTTTTTGATTAGGATTTGTGGTCTGTGTGGGTTTTGTTGATGTTGATATGTGCTTGACTGTGTGACTTATGACTTATTGTGAAGAACACTTTGTACACAATTACAGAGAGGGGAAATGCGTCTGTCGTAAAATGTTCAAACATGAACGTATAATTATTTAGGTACGTCGTGAACTTTCTCTCTCTCTCTCTCTTTCTCCGGGAATAACCAATTACCGGAGAATGAAAACATTTTATGGTCCTTGGTCCATTCTCTCTCAAGCTCACAAGTTAAAACTATAAACTACGTCGATTATTATCCCATGTCCACATGATAAATGTCAAATGCCAGGGGAAAACTATATACTATCGTATTAACATCGTAGGTCGGTCTGAATTCTGAATTATATGTACATACACCAAATAAAATTATCCAATTCACACAGCATAGTGGAAATTATTATTATCCTCGCATTTTGAGTCAAACATCAAAGTTGTGAGTTTGCAAAGAGAACATTCAAGTGATTTATTGTATGTGTTGACATTTCAAATTAACAATTAACAATCAACATCAACTAATTCTATACGGTGAGCGGTGGCAGTACAACTATATGAATACAAATACGATGCGAAAGCAATCATTAACTGTGAAATCTCTAGAACCAAAAACTATGTTATTATTATTATTGTGATTATTCAATCGATCAATCGATTACATATTCAAATGGATAAAAAGGTCAAATTTCTCAAAACATTTCTTCAAAATGTGTGCATTTTGTGGTTACAGGCAAATTGTCATGAATGATCTCAACCTCATACAAATACAATAAAATATTGTGTGCATACAGTGGAAAAAAAATTTGGGTACAATTTACAATTCCGACTCGATTGACAAATTCAAATTGTATAAAATGTCAAATAAGTACAAAGGCACACACATGGACAAAGACTTGGAAAGAAAAATGGAGAGAGAGAGAGAGTTTAAAGTTGGAATATGTATTGTATTGGGAAAATAATGTACGAATAAAACTGTCTGTAACTATAAACTATAATGGCAATCTACATAGAATTTGTATGGTTTTTTTCTTCATTTTCCCCGTCTCTTTCTCCCGCGTGTGTACACTGAAGACGGTGAATTTGGACGATAGTTGAATGATTTATTCACGACAAGTCAAATATGATTGCCGACTGACGCATTTCATAACCAAAAAAAGGAAGAAAAAAAAACGCAAACTTTTCCCCGTTTTTTTTTCTTCTTCTTTTTGGTGTGTCACTTGTCTTTTGCTTTTGGGCTCGTTTAGCATTAGGATCGGCATTAGAATTTAGGTTGAAAATCACTGAGGCGACAATGTCGAAGACAGACAGAACAAAAAACTAAGAGAGAGAAATTCGAATACGAAAACGAAAACGAATGCGAATGCGAAAACGAATGCGAAAACGAATGCGAAAACGAATGCCAATGCGAATCCATTGAAAATATCTGCAGAAGTATGTGTAAAAAGTGAATGAGCTCGAAAAGGGAGCAAAGATGACTTTCCTTTTCCCCCCTTAGTATTTTCTTTTTCTTTGTCTTTTCTTTATCTTTTTCATCGTCATCGTCATCGTCATCACGAGATAAAGAGAGAGAGAGAGAGAGAGAAAGAGAGAAAGAGAGAAAGAGACAGAAAATAAAACTTCAACCTCGAGAATTGAGAATTGAGAACAAAAGTCAAGAACTTGAGGCGACGGTGAATTGTGAATTGTGAGTATTCTACTTTCTCCTCACAATTTATACGTAGACAAAATTCAGAATTCGACAAAAAAAAGAGTACCTACCAACAACCAAGCCAATAACATTCTATCGGTATTCCCTTCTCTACTCACATTTCCTACTCAAATTCACACTTGAATTCTTTTCCTACATGGAAAAAGGGATTGTGACTCTTATTTCATGATTTCATCCTTCATCCCTCTCTCTCTCTCTCTCTCTCTCTCTCTCTCTCTCACTTCCCCACATTTCTACAACTAAAACTACATTGGAAATTGGAACACCCAAAAGATTTCACCGCCAAAAAAAAAAAAAACAACAACAAGAGAAAAAAAAGGATGTGAAGGGAAACTTCTTCACTTCTTGATTGTCTTGTGGTGAGGAATTTACATTTTTCAATTGAAAATTTGAAATTGACTTCTCGCAATTGTCTCTGCACAAGTGATCCCCAATCCCCAAAAAGTTGTACGGAAAACTCCCAAAATTTCCTCTCCTCCACCACTATTTTCGTACATAGTGCTTTAAATGTCAATTTGATTGAGCCTACTTGGATTTAATTTGATTTAATTTCACGATAGAAATATTATGTTATAAAGAATAGTAAATAAAAAATTCCCATGCAAATGTGGATGATTGAGTATTTAGAATTTAGAATTTAGAATTCAGAATTGAGGATTTTTAAGTACACACTTTGTATTTAATGCATTTGTAACGTATATGGAATGAGTGTGTGTGTGCATAATACGACAACTATGATTTTATCTGGATCATAAAAAAACACTCAACAGCTCCAGGTTGAGTTTGAGTTTGAGTCCAAATACACAAATAGGGACGACTGTCGTAAAAGTTTCAGGGTTTTCAAGAGTTGTTTCTAGGAAATGGCTTGTAACTTGCGTCGTTTTGTACATTGTTTTAGTTTACACACACACACACACACACATAAAAACACATGAACACATGAACAGGCGGATATAAATAAATAAATTGTACTCTTTCCTCGGGTGGGTCCGTACAGTTAATTGTAGGTACATGTTTGCTTTACATATCGTATACATATACATCCTTGTACGTACTTTTAACTGTGAGTGTATTAAAAGTTCAGAGGACTTCATGCGAGTGAAAGGAGTGAGTGAGGAAAGGGTGAAAGTGGAAGGAAGGATCCAAATAGAAAGTCAACTATCAACTTTAATTTATTATATATATATTTCTCTCTCTCTCTCTCTCTCTCTCTCTCCGTTCCAAAATCCCAACGTCCCCACCACACAACTGTCAACTTTGTCAACATTGTACTTTGTACAATTTACTGCGGTCCTCTCTTTCCTCCTAAAATCTAATCTAATTTCTCAATTTCAATTACAACTGTTTATATCCCTCCAACTAAATATTGTAGGTACTTCTAAGAGCTTGACTGTTGACAGTTTATCGTCACCATCACAATCACAATCCCAATCAGTATATGACCATGAGAATTGAGAATGAGATTACATGATTAGAACTTGTCCTCAATTGTAGTACACATAAATACATATACACAAACAGACCAACATTTACTATATACAGAATACAGATACATTCTATTAAATATTTGTAGAATAAGAGCCATGCACAAAAAGTCTTCTCTTTTTCCTCCTCCTCTACAATTGCAATTTGCAATTGCCATTACAAATGTATTTAGTTTTCTACTAGGAATTAGGGAGAGACTGAATTCATACTGAAAGACAAAGGGGAAATGAATGTGAGTGGAGAAATATTTTAGCCTTTGATTTGATTTCAGTTCTTTCTCTTTTTTTCTTTTGCTCTTTTTCTCTTATTAAGATTCCTCTCTCTTTCTCTCCATCTCTCTCCCTCTCTCTGGGCTTCTATTTAGTGTGGAGGAGCGTGTCCTTGCTCTTTTATACTCTTTTTTTTACCATTTCCAGATATCTACTCTGAAGCTGTTTCAACTATTTCAAGTGTTCTACTACTTTTATTCATGGGATTCATTCTCAATGTTCTCCAATGTTGTCCGATATTTATGTTGGACTTGAGACGAAGACACACTTGAAAGAACGGAAGGAGAAATGCATACATAGAAAAAATATATATGTAATACATTAAAGATCTTCCCTCGCTCTCTCTCTCTCTCTACCTCTACAATTCACAATCCACAAGCCAACTGTACAGATATATAGAACAAATTGAAAAAAGGTGTTTATATCTGTAAACTGTAGTTTAGTTTACACAGAAAACGGAAACTTTCTCTCTCTCTCTCTCTCTCTCTCTCTCTCTCTCTCTCTCTCTCTCTCTTTCTGTTCCTCCGATGGAGCTTGAGTTTGAGCTCATTCTCGTTGAGTGTATCACAATTTTGTGAATCTATATGGGAAAATCGATAAAAACAATGGCCTGCTTCCATCTCAGTTGTCAGTCTATTTCACTATTTTACTCGGGGTGGAGTTGAGTAGTTTTTTCCCTCCAGTTTTTCCTAGTTAGTAGATGGATAGTTATTTGTGTGTGTGTGTGTGTGTGTGTGATTACGACTTCCAATGTTCTACTGCCACTCTGCCACATTTGAAGGTGAATGAGGAGGAGGAAGAAGAAGAAAAAAAAAGTCAGAGACCATGGGGAAAACGTGCAAGGAAATAATACTGAAACTGCAATGTAAAAAAACGAAGGAGAGAAAATCAACTAGAAAAAAAATGGGAAACGAAAAGAAGGGTTTTTACAACTATCTGTAGACTGTAGAACTGTAGACTGTAGGTACAATGGAGGGGAAAAGTCACGGGGACGATGAACAACCAGGAAAACAGTCAAGATTTTCCCATTACACACACACAAAACACAGAGCCTCTTGTGCTTGTCAATTGATGAGAGAGAAAGAGAGAGAGAGAAAGGAAGAATGAAAGAGATGGAATGGAATGGAAAAGGTGGAAAGGTGTGGGTGAACATGGACGAAAACCGAGAAAAAAACAAGGGGAAATGTCTAAAGAAAGAGAGAGAGAGAGAGAAAGAAGAGAAAGATTCCAATGTGAAAGTCAGAGTCAGTCAGAGTGGCAAGAAAAAAAGGAAAGGAAAAAGACAAATGAGGTGAAATTCCTTCATTCTTCTCCAAGTCCATTTTCCCTCCATTCCCAAAAAAAACTCTTCGTTTGAGCTTTAACTTTCCCCATTCTAACTTTGACGGCAATCCCAATCGCATCGCAATAAAGGGAGGAGAACAAATGACTTTTCTAATTCCTAATTAATTGTACATAAATTTCCCAAGGAGCTCCAATTTAATGGAGAGACTTGAAAAACTCAATTGACAATTGAAACAGTTTCAATTCGAATTGGAATAATTCTGGATACTCAAACTTGAATTTGAATTTGAATTTGAATTTCTAAATTGATTTAATTGCCAAAAAACAAGAAATCCTTCAAATTGGAATCCAATGAGCTTGTCCTCCATTTTTATGTACTTGAGAGTCTTGAGAGACTTGACAAAATGAATTGTTATTCTTCCTAATGATCTTTGTTGTTAACAAAGTTATTATATTTAATTTCCATCTTAATCCCTGTCAATGTAATATGCAATTGCAATACCATGTGAAAGTTGTCGTTACAAAAAAAGTTTTCCTCATCCATCCCCCCCCCCCCCCCACCAATAATTGTGTTCAATAATTGTTCTTTTCCCCCTATACGCCGTCTCTAATGTCTTAAGCGTAAAGGTTTTACCGTGAGTCTCCAGGAATTTGAACAATTTTCCATTGTCATTGTCAACAGTCCGAATGTTTATTTTTCTGTGATGTGAATCCAAATGGAATGGATTGAATGTTTGTATTGCGTATATTGAGCTAAAGAGTCCGTGTGTAATTTGGCATGGGGTATTGTGATTGGGGACGATTCAAGAAGGAGAAAGAGAGAGAGAGAGAGAGAGATTCGGATGAGACAATAAAAAAAACAAGTTTCTATTGTATTTTTGTATTTGTATCGTATTTGGGCTGTTTACAATTTATGGTATTCACACACTCAATCTCGTTATAATCACGAGCTAAAACCCAACATCCTCCTATTTCTCCACCCTTTATTATCGTCATCAACATGGTCATGCGTATTTTTTTTTATAGAGGGTAACCATCATCCGCATTCAATCACTTGTTTTTTTTATTTTGTCTTAAACTGCCTACACGCGAAGAACCACAAGATATAGAAATATCTGTAGAAATAGAAATGCAAGTTTATGGGAATGGGGGAGAAATAAGGAAGATTTATGCGGTGTTTGAGGGAGAAATCATTTAATTCCGAGCAAATAGTCGACGGATTTTCCCCATTTACTTTTTTTTTATCCATTCCCTTTGTACTTTGGACCCCACTGCACATCACATCCCATCACACCACACAACAAAACACACAGGAAGCGGAACAATCAACAAGCACGCATGCTGTAAATCTATGTATGTATATCTGTATTTCCCCCATCATTGATAATACAGATAATACTCTTCTTCTTCTTCTTCTTCCGCTTTGATGTTTGTCTATTGTGTGACGCCATCCAAGAAAAAAACCTCCATCATTTCCCACCTGCTTGAACATCAAAACTCAAAACGTATAGTACATTTCCAGGAATACTTGAGGAAAATAAGGAAACGTGCTTTGAGGATTTCTCTAATACAGACATTAATTGAAGAAGTTCAAGGGGAATGCAGATACATTTTGTATATTAATTCATAAGATATACCTGTATGTAATTCTGATTTGATCAAGGGATTTTTCCTCAAGTGATTGTTTTCTTTGGATGGAGTCACATCATGGGGAATTGTGTGTGGGTGTGCAATGCAATCAAGGCTGAAGATATTTACAATTTACTATTTACAGATACCATTTAAGTCTTTGTCTTGTTCTTTCTTTTGCCGTGGCTACATGAACATCGAACATCGAACATCATGGTTTGGTTTTAGAGTTGAGACTTGAGAGTTGAGAGTTTACGGTGTGCTTTCTTTTACTTCGCACATCACCAATTTGATCGGGTTTCTGGTTCTTTGGTCTTATTTTATTTTCTCCTCTCCTTTCCCTTTCTACACATAGTTTTTTATTCCAACTCCTTCTTTGCCTTTGCCTTTGCACTTTGCACGGGGATTCCTTTCCATACAGACAGATACAGATACGGATTCACCTTCTCTCGCTCCCCCCCCCCCCCCCGTGTTTTTAACTATTCTGTACATGTACTACAGTTTTATATAGGATAGTATTATTTTTTTTTGTATACATTTTCTCTCTATTTGTACATACTCTGCTGATGCTGATGCTCTTCCTTGCTGCCTGATGTCTCATGTCTGATCTCCATGTCACGCTACACGCTTTCTCATGACAGCCTCGCATTTATTTCCCAAAGTCCCACAAAAAAAAAAAAAAAAACAACAAACACATACGGAGAAAATGAGAAAGCGTAGACGTTCCGAATGAATGCTATTGATACTGAGACCTTAAATGCTCAACTCTACTGTGAAAGAGAGAGAGAGAGAGAGAGAGAGAAATAGAGCCAGTACCAGTTGGCCCATTTCTGAATAAATTATGGACAGCTAAAATAGTAAAGAAAATTAAACGGGTGTAATTTCCTTCGGGGATTTTCATCCTTCCCTTTGTTCGTTCTTCGTCTCTGATTCTAAAAAGGAAGAGACAAAAAAAAACAACAGACCAAATATCTATGCAAAAAAAGTACAGATAGGAAATATCTTTGGGTCTACTTTCTTACATTTTATTGGAAATTCCTTTCGTGCGTTATTCCCGGCTTCCGTTTCCATGTGAGTTTTCTCTACACGAATTAAATCTGAATTTGTCCTTCCGTGTTCTGGGTGTAGAAAAATCTTGGGAAATGTACAAAATTACGTGTGTAAATATTTTTATGCACACTCGATTCGATTTCGATTCACAACCCCTTTGATTTCTATTGAGAGAAAAGTTCCAGAAATTGCAGTATTTTGTATATTTGTAAACCAAAACACAAAGTCCATACACGATTTATGAAATAAAGAAATATACCAAGAACAAAACAGGGTTTCAATAATAATAGAGTGAATCTCATTGTTCTCCAATCATGTGATTTTCTCTCTGGCTTTTCCCTTCGTGTGTATATGGACTTTAAATGTGGGGAGAAATGAAAAGGGACCAAATCCTCGTCCAAAACGATGTTCACATAAGAACAAGATTAATTTTGGAAGGGATTATATATGTAATAGAAAGTGCATCAAAGTCATCCACTACAATGAATGGCCATTAAGCAAATGAAAATACTCACAAAAAAAATTGTATGAAGCATTTAAAAATGTGAGAGACAGTTTCTTTACAGTGATGAAGACAGTACACGAAAAGAAAGAATGTATGAGAGAGAGAGAGCGAGAGTCTCAACTTTGAAAAGAGTTACGAGTTTATGTTGAAGTGAAAGTGTAGAAACTGTTAAGAAATAGAAAAAAACTACATTATGAAGAGTTATGAGAGAGAGAGAGAGAGAAAGTCTGTAGTTAGTAGACTCATAACAGAAGAAGCTTTTTAAAAAATGTAAACTTTATACTTTATAATTTGTCTTCATGCAAGGAATGAACGAGAACGTGTTCATATTAGCATTAGCTTCCCCCTCTCTTTCTCTTTCTCTTTCTCTTTCTCGTACTCTCCATTTTACTCAAGCCCACTAGTTATTTCATAATAGGGAAAAAGAAAAAGGGAAAATGGAGGGAAGAGAGTAAAGGAGAAAGTTGAGGAAGAAACAAACTTTTCCTCTCTCCTTCTCCTTCTTTTTTCACAAGGATAATTAATGAGTTGCTCTTGAGGTTTTTATTTATACGGCTATAAGTAGTTTCGAGTGTGAACTGGAAACAGAACAGCAGCAGAGATACAACCGTTCCCTTCTCTCTCTCTCTCTTGTGAACGTGGAGTTTCGAGTTTGGAATTCAGAATCTTGATGAAATTACTACTCCTAAAACTACACCTCCGTCGCTCTCTCTCTCTCTCTCTCTGTCTTTGTCTATATGGCCTTTACATCTGTACATACGCCCTCACACACGTTAGTCGTCTTAGAGAGAGAGAGAGAGAGAGAGAGTAACCTCGTGTATTTTTCACAGCATTATCTTGAATCTTGAGTCATCTTCCTCCTTTCGCTCCTAGTTTTTTCATGGTGAAAGTGGGAACTGACAGAGAGAGAAAGTGGTCGTTCTGACTTTAACCTAATCGTACGCTCGTCTTGTCTGCGTCTTAAGTTCGTTAAGCCAAGGAAGATTCACACACACACATACACACACACACACACACATACACACATTATATAGAACGTAGACATACAATGGAATGGCCCATGTAATAAGATATAAGAGCCAAATGTGGAGGAGAAAGTGCGAGAAGAGAAAGTAAAAGAGAGAGAGAGAAAGTGCGAGGCTCTGCTGGATTCCTTGCATGTAGTGAGGAGGCAGTTGGAATTCGGTGGGTTAAGGCTAAAGACGTCGGATGGGGGGAGGAAAAGTCTCATCTCATAATGTGAACATACATGCGAGCATTATAAACTTGGCATAGTTCTCTCTTTTTCTTTCTCTTTCACTTTCACTTTCACGTGGCGGTGGATCCCCCATCTACTCGTTTTTTTTACACGTATAATAATACCCGTAATAATCATAATAATGAATCCTCATATAAACCGCTAAATGCACAACTCTGGCAAGCTTTCACTTTTACTTTCCGTCTCTCCCCCACTTCTTTCACTTTCACTCTCACTTTCACGCGACTTTTTACTTTGGGACCGTTTTCATGGGCTGAAACTCCGTCGCATCCGTATCAACATCATCAACTCCCCGCCAACCCAACATGTGTCGTGTCGTATAAATATGAGAGCGAGAGAAAGGGAAAGAGAAAGACAGAGTAAGGAAAAGTTGAATTGGAAATTTAGATAATAAAAATAAAAAATGTCCAAGAGCCATTTCATGTACGAAAAAAAACGGCCCAAAACTTCTCTCCTCGACAGTGCTGTGGCTGCTGACAACATTTGAGTTGGGGTGAAACGATACAAATACAAAAAAAACAAAAAAAATATCCAACGACTGCTTGAACTAACAATACATTTCAAAATTTTCATCACATTTTGATATACATTGTATTTAAAAAAATTTAAATTGAGAATTAAACAAAGTGATTGAAATCCTTTTATTTATCAAAATTTATGACAGGAAAATTGGGGCGAATGGGAATTTTCTATGTATTTGACGTTCTATTTGATTGTACATCCTCTAAAGGATTGACTGCAAAAGTCCCGAGGGGATTTTCCCCATGTTTTATATACTTTATATATGCTTTCACTTATGGCCGTCCATTCCAATTCCCAATTCCCAATCTCCAAGTTCACACATGACATACGATGGGATATTTGATATTTGTCATCATATACACTGTTTCAAAAAGTAGAGAACGTTTTTTTCTATCCTCCTCCTCATGAGATATGATATGAGCCAGTCTGCCAACTGCCAAATGCCAAAATTCCTCAAGTCGTTTCATATGTGAGCCATATATGAAACGTGTCAAGTGAAAGTGAAAGGGATTTTTCTTCACATATGATTTTTTCCATCGCTCATTCATTCCATCGCATTGCTTGGAGATTGTGAGACTGTGAGGAGTGCGGGCTCAGAAATATATGGGGGAAAATAAACGTAGAAGAGAGAGAGAGAGACAGAGGGAACGTTAATGTTGGAAGGGTGAAGTTAGATGCTGGTTCTGGTCCTCATTTCATTATTCTGATTTCTACTCCTTGGCATTGGCATTGGCTTTGGCTTTGCCATTGGCAAACATAAGAAAACTCTTGTGGTTGTCTAATATCTCGTCTTACGGTTCTCGACTTCGACTTGCTCCTCTCCACCGGTTTTTTCTTCTTCCTCTTCTTCTTCCCCTTCTTCTTCTTCTTCGTGTATTAGAATGTGAAACTGAAAGGGATTTCCCAGGACTTTCACTACTTTCGACTTTCTCCCTTATGACTTTTACATGAGCTTTTATCTGCCTCCTCTATTATACCGTATTATCTCCTTCTGCCTCTTTCTCTCTCTCTCTCTCTGTATTATCCACCATATACTTTGAATACCTTCACCATCCATCCATATAAAAATACGTCCCTACAACTTTCTCTCTCTCTCTCTCTCTTTCTCTCTTGTGCAGTAGTACGGGGCTTATTCGTGGGTATCGATGACTTTCACTCAATATTTTCACGGTGTATATGGGCTTGTAGAAATGTAAAAGATGGCCATTCTGTAATCTACACGTTTTTTCTATATAGACTCCAGTTCAAGTAGGAGTTGGGCACTGAAAACTGAAGCTACTTGACTTTCTCTCTCTCTCTCTCGACCATCTACATCTTCGAGATCCCTTTCTAAACTCTATACAGATGTACACATCGTTTTTTTTACATACTTTCGCTCTATAGTTTTTTTCTCTCTAGCATTATTTATACATTGGGAGAGGAAACTCGGCCATTTTACGAGTCAGTGAAGGGATGATGATGTGGGAGAAATTGAGGCCGAAAACCGAAAACCGAAAACAAATACTGTAAAATGTGTATAGTGCTCAGTGACACAAAAGATAAAGGCGGTTTCACACACCATTTAATTACTTGAATTCCCCGACAATTATGACCATTAAATTATAGGGAAATTAAGACAAATGAATTCAGTCAAGTGCCCTGCTGGTTGTTTTTTTTTTGGTTGGTTTTCAACAGGGGAAAATGGAGAAACTCCCCTCACTGAGCTAGACACTTCCCACTTTCTCTACTTTCACTACTTTCTCCCAATACAAATCTACAAGGAAAATACAAAGGAAAGGGGAGACAATGGCTGAAACATGTTGAAATTCATATTCTTTATTCATAATTTATTATCAAAGTTGTTGGTCTAATTTCCATCTGCATTCCCTCAATTTCTATTTCAGTGTGTCTTTATTAAAACGAGGGTTTGCTCACCTTTTGCCTTTGTGCAGAGATCAAATTGAGGAAAACTTTACGTTCGTCAAAGGATTTATTTGTATATATTTTGTACTTATTTACCTATACGATATATTTTATGGTCATTCGTGTGCGGCAGCGGTCATTTGGAGTTTTCATGAGGCAAAATGTGTGTGAGTGGACAGGATTTGAACTCTCAATTTTGAGGAATTGTAAAAGGACGTTTTGCCATTTAGAATGGACATGGAGAGTTTGCGAGCACATGAGTTTACAGTCGGTGGATAAAAAAAGAAGGAAACGGTGTGCAGTGGAAACAAGATAAAGATAAGGAAAATGGCGAGACGTTAAGATTTTGGATTTTTTTTTTTTGATGATGACGATGACCTAAGCCAATAGCAATAAATAAATTTCCTGCTCGCCATAAACCAAGAGCAAAAAAAACCCAAGACTAAGACAAAGAAAATTTCTTTCGGCCACACTGCACAATGCTCCACTTTGTGTCCGTGTCCGGATAAGGAAATGACATATGGCATACGGAATTACACATTACAGACAGATCCATATTTATTTCTAGTGCGATATGTGATATAAAAATAAAAATGAAGCTATAAAAATGAAAAGGAATGCTCATGCTGTTTCAGCACAAATACCAATATCGTACTGGAACTGATAGAGAATAATAAAATATAAATAATAATACAGACGTTTCCTCGTGTGTAAAATGAAAATACAGAGAAAGTGAGAGAGAAAGTGGAAAAGTAACGTGTCAGACAAATTGTTATAGTTTATCCGGATCAGAATTAGAATTACATATGATGACAAAAAAAAAAAAAAACAGAAATCCTTTGAATAATAATAGAAAATATATATAGAAACAGAAATATATAAAAGTTGGAAGTTGGAGGTTTTGCATTGGGATGATTGGACGAATAAATCGGAGTTGTCATCACACTAGAACGCTGGAATTTACAGCCGGTTTCCGGTTGCCAGTGACCGGTGAGTCCTTTCTTCCGGAAATGGTAAAATAATGACCGGAATCTCCAAAAAGAATTTCCCAAAGAAATAAATACAAAGGAAATAAATCTAAAGTGCGTGTCTGTTCTTTCATTTCCATTTCCATACATGATGTTCACACACAAATCGTCAGCTTAGTTCCAAAAAGGCCGATTATCATTTGGCCCCAGATGCTTCATACGTTTCTGCGCACGAGGAATGCATATGTACGCGCATGAATATGATGCGTCTGGGGCCAAATGATAATCGGCCTTTTTGGAACTAAGCTGACGAAATACATATCGTAAAATTCAACTCTACATCCTTTTTTTTTTTTTGAATAGTCCTTACAAGAATAAGAATAAGAAAACAAAGAGCCTTTTCCCTCTCTTTGCATTTTATGTCACGGTCAACTCTGGAGGATTTGACTGTCTGATAACGCTTTAATTTTCTCATATCCATAAAGAACACGCAATGGCGATGAAATCCCCATAAACATTTCTACATCGTATTTTTTTCTCTCTTTTTTTGTCCACGTCCTTTGACCTTCCAACAAATTCCCCCCAAAAACCATCGTATTTATTAGATCCTGAGTCTGATCGTACTCTCATTCAGATTATGACTTGGATTTTAAACGATCGAGATCACACACACACACAAATTCGATTGCTCCTTACGCTAAAAGTCCTAAAAGAACTGACGCACAAACTTAAAAAAAAGTTGTATTTTTTTTGATCGGAATAGAACGAAACTAATGGACAAGAAATGACGAGAAATAACGAGAAATACGACGATGTTTTATACGTCAATATTCAAACTACAGATATTCAAAGGAACAATTAGGAAATTAACTGAGGAAATCCTTCAATAAAAAAGAAACTGTCAACGTCAAAAAATGCGAGAGTAGAGATAATTTCATGGGGTTTCTCTTTCTCTTGCACGAGCATGAGAAAATTAAACTCCACAAATGACTGAAACTAAAATGAAATGAAATGAAATGACGTTCACCGGCTGTCTGTCTTCTCGACTGGACTCTCAAAATAGCTTGCTGTCGTCCATCCCATCCAAAAATTGAATTCTCATTAATAATCCAGGATGAAAAAGTCCTTGTTTTTCTCTGAGACTGAGACATTTCCCAATTAATCAATAGTCGACCGTATTTTTATTAATCCGTGAAGCTGAAAAGTTTCGGCGACAACCCCCCCCCCAAAAAACCAAGAAATCAGCTGGAATTTGGCTGAAAATCAAGTTAAAAAAAAAACAAAAAACTGGGCGGATTTTTGGATTTGAAACGGGTTGCATTCCTCTCCTGAATTTAAATTGGGTGTAGATATACGGGAAATTGGAGAAGACATGGTCTAAAATAGCTGTAGCTGTATAGATGAGAGAGAGAGAGAGAGAAAGAGGTGGACTAGGAGTTTGTGTATGTGAATGGGAATGGGAATGTCGTAAAGTGAAAGCTGTCTTGTCTAGTTTTAGTTCTAGTTTTGGTTGTAGCTTGTAGCTGGGTTTGTAACTAATATCAGTAGTAGCTCTCTCTCTCTCTCTAACCATCTTCTCAACATTCCTAAGAAGTAGGAGAAGAGAAAAGAGAAGGGAAAAGAGAAGGGGAACAGAGAAAGAAAAAGAGAAGCTTGAATGTCCTTGTGTGAAAAGGTTTTCAGATCAAGTTAGAAAGGATTAAATTTCATCTCATGTTTATATTCATGTTCACATAGAACAAGCGAATGAGACTAAGAGCCAACGAGAGAAAGTGAGAGAAAGAGAGAGAGAAAGAGAAAGCTGCTCAGAGTTTGTAAAACTGGCCCTGGCCTCCTCCCGCTCCCTCTTAACTAAAAAGGACTCTAAAAAAAAGTGTTAATGAGAAAGTTAGGACTGATATTCATACACACACACACACTCGCAAACACACAAAGGCAAACGAAGGAAGGATAAAATAAAACCCCTATCTTTCACGTTACACACAGTCTACTCGACATCTCGACTTAAAAATCTCAAAATCTCAAATAGGACAAAACAAAAACAACTTGGCCAACCCAATGAAAGACCAAACAAAAACCAGTAAAACTCCAAATTCCAAATTCCAATTTGCAGATTTCAAATTGAACAAGACCAAAAAACTATGTTAAATTGACTCCTCCAAAAAAAAAAAAAAAACTCCTTCACGTCATTTTCTAAACATTCTCTATGTATATAAAAAAAATCTCCCTCTTTCTCTTTCCTCTATTCCGTTTCAGTTTGAGTTCACCTCCCGGAAATTCCCATTTATTTTCTCTCAGTTTTATCGTACGTTCACTTTCATTTTCACTTCCACTATGAATTTACTACAATAGATACTAAATATCCTACTTTGAAAGGCACAAAATGAGATTCTATGGAATTCTTTATGACATTGAAAGTGTGCTGGAATCTTGTTTTTTCTATTTATTTTTTTTGGGGGGGAAGAATCGACTGAAGAAAGTTAAAGAGAAAGGTGAGAGAAGGAAAAGGAAGATAAAAAGACCAGAGATGAGCGTTGGCGGCTGTGATAAAATGCTCAGGATATTTTGAATGACTTTCGTTCTTTCATTCTTTCCTGCTTTCCCTCATGTTTGTGTCGCTTGATTCTCTTGTACTTTTTGTTCTAATCTTTATGATGATCCTAAAACCGGAGGCTTACACACAAGTTAAGTTGAGCAAAAAAAAAATCCACTCTCTCTTCTTCTTGTTCTTGTATTCTCCAAGTTCAACTTACAACTTATACAACGTCTTTAACTTGTAAATTATCAAGTTTTCAACTGGCAAAAAGTTGAGAGAGAGAGAGAGAGAGAGAGAGAGAGAGAGAGTTGAGCTTGTTGGAGATTTTCACACAGATTCCACAGGATTTGACTTTGTGTTCGTGCGACTTTAACTTTTAACTTTGAGTCTCTTTTCCTCCATCTCTTCTTATATTCCTCCTTTTCCTTTCATTCTATACAGACCAAGACATTAAGATTCAAAGATCTTCTCCATTTAAAAAAATACACACGCTGCTGCTGCTCTCAAGTCACAAGTGAAAAGTCACACAACTCACAAACTTGACAAAACTAAAATCTTCCGAGTTGAATGTCGAATAAATGAGAGAGAGAGAGAAAGGGATTCAAACTTTTTGAGCGAGGATTATATATCTAAAGGATTTAATAAAATAATCCAATAAAATCATGTGTCCAGGCTCTAAGATACATGTTGTTTTTCATTTGTCTTTTCCCTTTCTCCTCATCTATAAGACTTCATTCTTCTCCCAGTCATCTGTAAAGTTCTTGACTCGATTAGGACTTTGTGTACTGTAATCGGGGAGAAGGAGTCAAAGTCAAAGTAAAAGCTACGAGATTCCCACGGAAAATCATTATCATTCAGTCAGTTGAATATAATTTTTCAAGAAAAAGCATACGTGAAATTGTGTGTGTGTGTGTGTGAGTGTGTCTTCTTTATCTATTCTTATCTTTGTCAACCATTATGTTTCATCTCCATCCGAGTGGAAAATATTACAGACTTGATCAAGTCCATTTAGTTTTGTATCATCATCACCATGTTCTGTTCTTACTCTCTTAGTCTTATTCCTCTCTTCCTTATTCTCTCACTAGGAAAAAGGATAAGCGAGAAAGAGAGAAATTGGAGAAGGAATTGTAGTAAAAAAATTATTTTCCTCTTCATACAACAGAACACGGAAGACACGGAGAGACAGAACGGGGGAAAATTAGCTGCTTGGGAAAAATTCAGTGAGGCGTCAAATTGGAAGTGAACGACGGCAAAGGAGAAAGAGAGAATGAGAGAAAGAGAGAGAGAAAGCGGCGGGAAAGGAAAAGTGAAGGGAGGAAAAGGAAGAATGGAAGAAAGTTGACTTGACTCGGGCCAGTCGCCAGTTTTCCCATTTCAAGTTGTTTCCTTTTGCTTCTTTTATTTTTGTTAAAGCTTCTTTCTTTTTCTTTCTCTCTCTCTCTCTCCAATTTGTTATTTTTGTTTTACATATTTGCATATATTTACAATCACATTGTGCATATGAATTTTTAAATAAGGGCATACAAAATATAAAATGTATAGGCAACTCCCATTTCCCCAACTCTTTCAAAACAGTTTTCTTCCGTTTCCTGTTTCATTTTTATATCGTGAGCGAGAGAGAGAGAGAGAAAGAGACAGAGAAAGAGATAGAGAAAGAGATAGAGAAAGAGAGAGAGAAAGGAAGTGACTTTATTAACATTAACACGGCTCGTTGACAGTGCTTTATAAACCGAAAAGCCTCTTCAAGCTCGTCTTCATTTTCATCTTTATCGTAATTTCTTCATGTTCTTTTCTTTCTCCATATTTTCCGTATCTTCATTTGACTTTATCCAACTCGCCAGTTCTCCAGTCCACATCAAGCTGAAATCTCTGAAAGGAAATTCATAAACATCAACTTCTTTTATGCACTCGACCACATTTTTTCCACTTCCGTTTCACTTTCCCTGTACACATTTGACGACTACAATTCTCATCCCAATAATTTAAAGGAAAATTTCGACGGAGGGGCTCCAAACTCCAAACTCAAAACTCAAAAAAAAAAAAAATCTTGAGTCGAAAATAGTTGAAAGTAGAAAGTCAAGATGAAAGTTTGAAGATTTTGAGAGTGTTCAAGTGAGAATTTGAGTAGGATTTTAATTATTTCATTTGTATTTGTAGCTGTTTTGCTTGATCTTGATGGTGCATATATAAAAAAAAATTTAAATAAATATCTTGAGTATTTGAATATGTATTTTGAATATTTAATTGAGATACAATACAAAGGAATTATATTATGAGAATATACGTACTACGTCAGATTTGAGCTTTGAGTTTCAAGTTTTGAGGATGGAAATGATGATGATGAGGATCCGGATGGATTTTACTTGTGAGTTTTCAAGTTCTCAAGTCCAACTTTTGAGGTTTGAGAAAGTTAGATAAGAAATCTCAGACATGAGTTACACGTGGAGATGAGTTGAGGAAGTACATACAAGTTTTCACAAAGTTTGTCTTCGTGTCCTCTCTTTGTTACAGAGTGGAGAAAGTGAGTAGAACAAAAAAAACGGAGTGGATCATCAATAGTCAGGAGGAAAAATTAAACGGGCAGGAAAAAACTGGGGATTTCTTTTTTAACACTGAGAAATCTGAGGATGATTTGTCATTTCATTTAAGATAGACTTGAGAGTTTTGGGAGGAGTTGTTCTGAGCGGAGCCAACACTGAGTTTTCTGTCCCTCATAATTTCTGGAATTCAATTAGAGGTTTGAATTTAAAATGTTTTGGTTATGAAAGTTTGAATGACGTGCGCTTCACTTGAAAGTTTCTCTTTCCTCTCTCTTGTTTGAAGAAGGCGAGACGGGAAAGGAAGAGGAAGAAGAAGGGAAAAAAAAACATTTGGAATTTGGAATCAGATTTAGATTTATATTTAGACGGTGATATGAGAAAAGGAAAAGGAAAAGGAATTCCCTTGTTACTTTTTGGAATGCGACTCTTATTTTTATATTCTTATTAATTTCCACGTGTCCAAAGTGAGAGATATTCATTCAAATTGCCCTGGAATTTCGAACTCCTCTCATGGAAATGAATGTACATAGAATGACCATATGAATTCAAAGGGAATTCAAATAAACAATCGACTGTGACTGTGTGCATACGGTAGTAAAATTGTGTGGAAAATCCAAGTCCTCGACAGATACAATATTTTGAGACACTATATTTCGCCGCTGTATTATTTATATTACCATTACCCATTTAGAAATTAACTCATTCAAAGGCAAAAGAGAACAAAAGGAGTCTCGTTACACACAACACACATTCGTAAGATAAAGTAACAAGAAAACCCCGCGGGATTTCCCCGTAAAATGCTAGTGAAACAGTTTTTTAATACAGATATTATTTCCTTTGTTTTTCCTGCGTTTGTATACTCCTGTACGATTTATCTAACAATAAAGATAAAGATAAGGCACAAATAAGCGAACGCTGGTCACATCCAAATCCAAATCCACACTCACATTCACATTCTCAGTACACAAACAAACTCAAGCTTTCTCTCTCTCTCTATCTTTCTCTCCCCTACTTTCTCAGAATTTACAATTACAATTAAGTCCGACCGTTTCTTCTCGCCTTTTCTCTGGAGGCAACAAAAAAATAAATAAAAATTCGTGTATGTAATTTTGTTTCCTGTATTTCCCTTCCTTATTTTCTCGGCTCTTATATATTTTCACAATAACTCTTGAATTTTTCTCACAAGAAAAACTCGAGGCATTTCCCTCCTTTTCCCCCCTCACTTTTACACGCTCTCCGATTTTTGTCTTCGTTTTTTTTTTTTTTTTGCATTAGAAACTTTTTTTCTCTGTGAAAGATTTTCCTTATTCCTTATTCCGTCTAGGGTTTTTTTTATCGCCTCTCAGACGGGGGAGAAAGTGCGAGAGAATGAGAGAGAGAGAGAGAGAGAGAAATACTCTGACTGTTGTAGTTGTGTTGTGACTACTGACTTACGGAAGCCGTAAGTGAATAACTGAAGGACTTATGTACGATATATAAGCAAAAAATACGAGAAAGAGAAAAAAAAACTCCATGTCCGAAATCCCGTCTGCTAAAACTCAAATCTCTGAATTCGAATCTGAATCTAAAGCTGAATCTAAATCCAGAGCTCTTGCAAGGAAAGAAGAAGAAGAAGAAGAAGAAGAAAAGAAGTAGAAAAAACCAACGAGCCGACCACTTAACTTTATTCCGTGCATGAAAAACAAATAAAACTCGTGCAAACGATAATATTTTTTTCTTTCTTCTTCTGTTTCCTCTTTGTCTATACTCAATGCCACAGGCTGTTTTTTTATTCCCGTACCAAACCAAACCAGACTCTCTCTCTCTCTCTCTCTCTTACACTCCCTAATACTCTGTCATTTTTTTTATCTAGTGTGCAACAGCAGGAATGAAAAGCTCCAATTTGATCCAGTTCCAGCCGTTACCCTTACCATTTGTTTTTTTTTATCTTACATATATAGCCAAACAAAAGCGTTCAAAATTCGGGAAAATATGTGCTCCTGCTCCTTTTAAGTTGGAGGTTCAGTTTCTCATTTTCTCTTATTATCTTTATTAATCCTTATCTTCACGATTACCATTGCGATTGAGATTCCTCACCAATTTATTACAGTGAAAGTCCATTTCTTTTCCATGTTCTCTCTCCTGTTCAACCATTTTGAATTCAAAATCAAAACCACATGCACACACACACACACAAAATCCGTCATTTTGTAATCTAAATGGTTCATATTAAATCTTAATTACAATGATATTATGGCTAATTGCTGGATTTACTGAACAATTGTATTGTTATTATTTACTGTTGTATTATTGTATATATTTCCTGGAGGATTTCGGATTTGGAATTGGGAATTTCATCTGACTTTGTGGGGGGAATGTGTGTGGGATTTTTTGTTTTGTGTGAGAGACGTCGATTCCGGATGTGTTCATCTCTCCACAGTCGTCTCATGTGGATTTTAAGGAATTGAAAATCAAATTTTAATGGAACCCCAAAATTCCATTTCCAAATTTCATACACAAACACAAATCAAATCAAACGAGAGACATCAAAGGGAAAGAACGTGGGTTGTTTGTCCTGTCTGTCTATGCTGCTGCTGCTGCTGTTTTGTTATTATTTTTAGGATATCCATTGAAGAAAGCTAAAGTTAACTTGGAAAGAAAAAGTTGAGATGGAGAGAAAGAGAGAGAGAGAGAGAGAAAGAGAGATGGGAATTGGAGGTAAATAAGTAATCGAGGAGGAGAGGGATAAGTGAAGGGGACAGATTGAGAGGAAATTCCATCGCTTATATTTCCTCATCAAATCCCTTGGGAAATGAATAGAATAGAATCTTGCACTATTTATAAAGTTGGTTCTCTCTCTCTCTCTCTCTCCCATTTCCCCTCTAGTGCATTTGCACTCTTCCACTACAATCTACACAACCTCCACATCTCCAAATAAATTCTAAATCCCAAACTCTGATTCGAATTTCTATTTTCCCTTTTTCCCTTCTCCCTTTTCCACTTTTCTATTTATTTCCATTCTCACCAGCCTTCTTACGTTTAGAATCAGAAAACACACCATGATTTTCTCATCAGTTTCAAATTTCAAATGCCAATTCTCTTCACCGCCTCCCCCCCCCGAAAAAAACTAATAAAAATGCAAAATGCAGCAAGTTTCCCCACGAAATACTGACGATGAGACTTCATTGTCAACTTGAGAGGATTTGTGGCAATGCTTGAGTTGGTGTTTGTGGATTTTTTTAATCAAGCCAAAAGTGTTATATGAATTTAATATTTAATATTTCCCCATATAAATTTCACATGGCATCATCGAATGATTCAAGATGAAGAATCCCATATCAAATCAAATTACTTGATAGATAGACAGCTCCTTTTCTCTCTTTCTCTTTCTCTCTCTCTCTCTCTCTCTTTCTCTTTCCATCACTATGATGTTTTGGATTTTTGTTTTGATTTTTCGCTTGTGAAATTAATAACATGAGAAGGAAACACGATCTCGATTTCTCTCGATTCCTCCCAAATTTCACATCAAAATATTATGTCATCTTTTTTATATTTTGAATTTTGAAGTCTGGATTTTCCCCCTTTAAAAAAAGAAGCAGACAGAAGAAAGGAAATAAAAAAATTCTGAGACTGACGTTCTGCACCGTATAAAGTGCGTAAAATTGATGGAAAGAGACGGTGGTGGTTTCATATCATCTTCATCTACTGTACTTTCACTTTCCTTTAGACTTGTCACTCTTTAAATCACTTATTCAATTCCCTTCATTTCATTTCATTTCACGTTGTTTATTCATTTTTGTGACAAAAAGCGTTGTCAGAGACGTCAAAATATAGTTGGGATTATTGGGAAGGAAATGATGGGATTTTCCATTTTAAAAGAATGTCGAATTTGAAAAATTTCTTCTTAAATCCTTGATATTTTGAATTTGTTTGTAACTTTTTTTCGATAAAATCTCTTTGTGTGGTCGAAAAAAAAAACAAAAAACAAATCAATGTTAATGGTCAAGGTTAAAATTACCAATAAAAAACGGGTTGGCATTAAAAATCCTCCGTCGTAAAGTTGGGATTGTTACTTGAGAAAATGGGGAAGATGGATTAATTCCCTTTGTACATTAAGCCATCACCATTTCTTTCCCATTTCCTCTTTCTAATGGACCAATTCCCATCGCTTAATCTTCATTTGAACGGATTCATCTGATGTAATTCCTCGTAATTCCAAATTCTTTAATTTGTAATTTCATTGAAATTGAGAGTTCATTTTATTGCTGTTTTTTGTTTTGTGTTTGTGCATTCACAATTGGCTGATGGCCGATTCAATCCTTAATGACTTTGTACAGTTTTTTACGATGAACATTCAACATTGAAGAAAAAAAATACTCTTTATTTGCGTCCTCATTCGATTTTCCTTTTTTCCTTCCTCATTTGAAGTTCTCTGGGATCATTAGGTTTCTCTCTCTCAATTGCTCAATAATTGTATTTGAGTTTTCTCCCCTTAATTATCATTACTGTGGTCCCCATACGACTACAATTACGATTACAATAACAATAACGATTACAATTAGAATGAGAATTGCACTACGACCATGCAAATCTCAATTAAAATGAAGAAATCCTGAATTCAGCTGTGGAATTTTCTACAGTGCGTGCTCCAATTTTCATTTCCTTTCAGCTGGATCCCCCAACAAAAGAACAGGGGGAAATTGGACTCGTTTGGGAGGGAGAGAAAGAGAAAGAGGAAGAGAAAGGGATTTTAAATATTTAATTGGGTTCGACGGGGATATATTTTTCCTACACGGAGACTCCGTATTCATTATTTCGGTAGTCGTTGATCGTTGATGGCCATGGGAAATTGAAGGTTGGTTGGTTAGATTGTGGACGGAGAGACAGAGAAAAAATGTGTAAGCGAAAACGACATGGGAGAACATGAGGAAGAACAAGAAGACTGAGAAGAAGAAGAACAACAACAACAAATCGCCAAGGCTATTAAAGCCCATTACATAAGGAATAATAGAGCAAGATGAGTAGAAAGGGAGAAAAAGAGATGAGAGGATGAAGATTCTGTCGTGAAGTCTGGAGTCAAGAGTATCGAGGGACATCAGAGGAGAAGAAAGAGAGAGAGAAAGAGAAAGGAGAAGGTGAAATGGATAGAATGAAAAAGTGAAATTGCAAGAAAAGCACTCGTTTTAGTTCTGAAACTGGAGCTGGAGCTGGAGCTGGAGAGTGGGAAGGTGAGATCTGAGATCGGCTCGGCATTGCATTGAATAAAAAAGAAGCTAATGTCACTCAATGACATTTGCGACGAAATGAGAGAAAGAGAGAGAGAGAGAGAGAGAGGGAAAGAACGGAGAAAATTCAAAGTCAATTTGGATTAGGATTATGGGGAAAGGAATGGGACGACGAAGACAAGGACAAGAAGATGGAGAAGGAGAAGAAGATACGCACAGACAACCAACGGGTGCGATGAGCTCATATTTCTCATATGAGAATATCCCAACATTCGAACCATTCGAACATCCAAATATCCGAATATCCGAATATCCGAATATCCGAATTTCATACGGCAGGCAGACAGTTGTTCAAGTTGGAAAGTTGGAAGTTTGGAGTTTGGAGTGTGAAAAAAAAAGTTTGGAGGGGGAGGGGGAGGGGGGAATATAAAAGCTAAAAGCCAAAAGGAAACAAAGGATCCATCGTTAGTCGTTTACACTGTAGGTTTTATAGTTTTCTAATCAACTTACTCCCTGTATAATTCTTTTCTTTTCCCTCTCTTTCTCTTTCGAGCATCACACGATTGCAATTGAATCCATTCCATTTCATTTTATAATTCATCTCATTTAATTAGATATCGAATCCACTCCCCCTCTCACTCTCATCCCCATTTTCTCTCTTTACTCACATACATATACTCGTCATTTTTAACCTCGTCATCAAATCTCAAAGGTCAAGGATATTGAATTTCTTTATCGACATTCTACGATATAAATACTATTTGTATTATTATTATTATTCAGAATAATTTATCCTACACACACCAAGACCAAGAACCAAGAACCCAGACTAAAACCAATCCTCGACTTTCACAATCTAAATAAATCCTGTAACGAAGGAGAGAAGTAGAAAAAGAATTTCATAATATTTGCATATGACTCCTCTCATTTCACTCCACTCAATTTTCCTTATCTCAAATCTCCATGCAATTCCACAATTCTCCATTGTCCATTGACCGTGATGATGGTGGTAAAAATAGACTTGAAATGGTGACATGAGGCAAAAAGGTAGAAAGGTAAAAAAAAAAGAAATTTTATCCTTATTCTTATCGTTTCCATACAGTACATGTATTCAATTGTCAATTATGTTCATGTTCCGAGTAAAAAATTGAGTAGTCTGAGTAGTCTGTTGGTTCAAAGCTTTATCTATCTGTATTTAAACATTACCAGTTGGCTTGTTCTGTTGATTTTCCCCCAAATGTCCTCGCTATCCCAATTTCCCAATTTCCCCAACCTATAGAATATACAGATATAGACAGACGAAGGGACAGACGAGAAACGTCAGTTCATGTCATTTACAGTCGCCTTGATAGCAATGATTTTTTGATTTTGAGTTTTTCATCGTGAAAATTGAGACACCATTTTTTTTTGTGTCCTGTGGATTTACAGATATATTTGATTGAGAATTTGTTTTTGGACATGGAAATAAAAAAAAACTGCATGGAGAAAGGAGAAAGTGCATTAATGGGGAAAATGAATTACTACTCATAATATTTTGCAGGTACCTACATAAATAGTTTCAATGGGATTTTATGGATTTTCGGAGAGGTGAAGGAGTTTTGAGGTAGTTTTTTTGAGTGTTTGTTGTTGACGAAACTGCCAATTACGAGGATCTGTAGGAGTATTAGTAGCAGTGTATCATGAGATTTTCCAAGTCAATGTCAAGTGGTGTGGATTTCATATTATTTTTTTTTATTTTTTTTGAAGTCACGGTTAGATTGGATTTACATGGTTTGGCGTGTGCATATAAATATAAATACTAATGGAAAGTGAAAAGCGTAAGGAGAAGTTCTGAGTTCTGTATTTCTATTTCTGTTACCACATGTATTTACTTTCTCTACATTATAATTTGACTGTGGACTGGAATTGAAATTGAAACTGTAACTGAATGAAAGTACCTATAATTACATTTTTCCTCGCGCATACACAAAGCAAACTGAGTGTTTAGTACTGTTTTAAATTAAACCTATGGGGATTTGATAATATCTATAATGATGAGATTTTGAGAACTTTTCCAGGCAATTCGTGTTCATTTTATTTCGTATTTTGCGTATATATATCTATATGTCTCCAACTTTCCCCCTTTGAGATTTAGAATTAGACCGCAAGTTTATTATTAAATTGAAATTCAAAGTAAAGGACCCTATGGGATAAGAGCCAATTTTGGCCCAAATTTTGTTTTTGTGTTATTGTTTCTAAAATTGTTCACAAGATTCCTAAAATGACGGTAGAAAAGGTTTTGGAGCAAAAACTTGACCTTGGAG
>JAIUND010000997.1:0-45420 GCA_034699125.1 Gisinianus flammeolus | reverse complement strand
CCATTTGACCTTTGGAACAGGTCAACGAAATTAAGGAAAATAATTATAGTTCCTTTGTGAACTTAACAGACGATATGCAATTTTAAAGTGTAAGTTTCAAGTTTCAAGTGGAAATTATAATGGAATTCAAGTCAGCCAAATGACATAATTCAGCATTCAAATTCAAATTCAAATTTAGTAATAAATACTGTCTCAGCTCCTCTCACTTTTCTACTTTTTGGAGTAATTCCCCATCGTCCCAATACAGTACGTACATATGTGAGTCAAAGAGTAAACAAAGTTAAAGAAGATGGCGAATTACTCCACAAAGTAGAAGAGTGAGAGACTCGGAGACAGCACTGTTTTTTTTTGTTCCTTATTTCGTTTGACGTTCAATGATTTCAACTGCAGTGACAGCTCAACTCTACATGCTAGGCAATCTTTGCTAGCCGTTATTCTGACTGAGCGGTGTCCATGTCTTACATAGTCCAGGAATAATTCTCCCAACCCAAATCCTTACACATTTTGGTGGATTTTGACATTTTGTTTCTCTCTCAACTCCTTTAGAGTTTAGACCATCCCCAGAACTTTCTCATGGTTTTTCTAATTGGAATCTGAGGAAGTTCCGTATCAATATTTCAATTTTGTGGCAAGTTTTGAGGACAGTTTTGTGTGGACTTGATACTTGATGTAGTTTCTATCATATCGTATATCTTACATATTTAGTTTGTGTAGTGCGAGCATTAATTGTTTTGAGCACGAAATATTTTAATGTGCAGGAAAGAGAAAAGACAAATGTAGGACATTTCGCTGTATATAATTTGATGGGGACTGTTCTCTGTCTTATTATATTTCATTTGTCTAGTGGAAACTTGAATAAAATTAGTGACTAATGAGGAAGAGGGAAATTAAATTCCGAGTAGAAAGTGGAAACAACGGGAATTGACAGTTGACAGTCCACTTCCGCGTAAAGTACTCTATGCGAATTTGAAGGCTCTTCCTCTCTCTCTCTCTTCCACTCACTCACTCTCACTCTCTCTCTCTCTTCAAATGCCTATTGTGTAAGGATACAATTAGGCCCAGGTAATTTGTACATAGGTACTGTCGTTTTTTTTACTAATTAATCTTTCCTCCCCTTAAATGAAAATAATTACTTGGCATAGAAAAACTAAATTTGGCTGTACAGGAACTGAAATAAAAAATCCCATGTTTTTCTTTTTTTAAATGTAAACTGCCTCAAGTGTTTAATAGCCGAGTTTTTTAAAATATATATTATGTTTTGAGGACCATTGAAATCATTGAATATCGATAGAAAATCCACAATGTGAAGAATAAAGTTTACGTTTTGGTTTTGGCTTTGCTTTCTCGCACACTATCGGTAAGTTTCACTGTGGAGATTTCCTTTTCGTATTTAAGATATAAATAATTTGATTCGAGTGTTTGGGAAAGTCAAACTTGACTTCACAGATAGAAACACTAACAAACAAACATTCTATGCTAGATTTCCTAAATTTACTTTACTTTACTGACTGCCGACTAACTGGAAGAGAGATAGGGAAAAAACAAGAAGTGAGAGAGAGAGAGAAAGAGAGAGAAAGTTACTGGTGGAACTCACAGCTGTCAATAAAAATTAACTTGGTACACATAGAGCATTAAAATTGGAGATTAAAGCATTTGTAGGGACGAGAGTGAGAACGACAACATAAATAGAACCAGACACTAGTGTCGACAGTATCGACTGTCGACTGTCTACCAACAACTCTGAACATCTTGAAAGGGGAACGAACTATAGCGGAAAACGAATGCGAGAGCTCAGAAATTTCATCATGATCTGATTCCTCTTCCTCCAAATCCGAAAGCTAAAAAGCTAAAGTCAAACTATATGAAAAACTACAGACAAACTATACAACACAGAACTAGAGAGAAAACTACACAAAGTACGGACACATGGAAAACAAAATGGAATCTTTTTTCTTCTTTGCGCTCACTTTTACTTTCACTTTCTCTTTCTCTTTCTCGTTCACTTTTACTTTCCTTTTCGTTCCTTGAGCTCTTGCTCTTACTCTTTGACTGTGTGTCCTCGTTTTTTTAGTTCTCTCTCGCTCTCGCTCTTTCTCCCTCTTTTCATTTTAATTTCACGCTCAAGGTGAATTCGCCAAGAGTTTGTTTCAAACTCTTAATTGATATCTACGCTATTTGTAGCGTTCGTTTGGTTTGTGCTCGTTATATTTTATTATCCGATCATCATTAAAAAATAATAATTAAATCCAAGTTTTTTCCATTTGCGCTTTCAACATTCAACATTCAAAATTCATACAGAATATTTTAAACACTTTTTTTTTGTAATGATTAGACAGATTAAAAAAATTAGTATGTAGAATTATCGACATGCATTGACATCATTCTCCAAATACCTCAGATATTTCCATTTCCTAATTCGAATTTCGTATTTTGTTCCAGTCCGCCGACGCGTCCAGTGCTCGGTCGTTTGCATTCAAAGTAGAATTTCCAGAATTCCGAATTGTATGGAGATTATTCAAATTCCTCTTGTTTTTTAATGGCACACACACACAATGTTGTGTGTGTGTGTTGCTTCTCATTTCTCATGAAACGAGAGGAATCACTAGAAAGTCAAAGTCAGACTCCAGACAATTTATTTTCAGTATTCTCTGAATAAAATTTCCTGCAAATCTGGGAGTCCGTCCAAAGCCAAACTTGGAACGTTCAAAGAGAAATAAACATGAGATGATGAGAGAGAATCCATAGACAATTCAAAAAGCATGTACAAAAAATACAATTCCATCATCAAAGGTGAATTGTGAATGAAGGTTTTCCGTGCACAACATATGCGCGCTCGATAAATAAAAATAGAAATGGTTCAAAGTCACCGAGAATTCACACACCACAAAGTGTATGTATAAAAAGATTTGTGGGTAATTTATGATCGTTTATTCTTTTCCTCGAGTTATTTTACACATACTGCGTTTCCCCCCTCACTTCACAGTTGTCTGATTTGATTCGCATTTCTATTTCGTTTCTGTTTCTATCAATACCATATATGTAGTATTAGTATTTTCAATTTACAGTCGTCCATGCTTTGGCATTTCGCATGTTCTCATTTTGTCGTCCACTTTCCCTCAGAGTTTCACTTTGTTTTCAATGTAGGAAAGTTTGTTAATACTAAATACAGAATAAGTAAAGTATGTACACATTTTCCCTTTTCCCAACCAGACAACAGCAGCAGTACGAGCGACGATAAAATACAAAAGTTAATTTGGTATTTTCTCTCCTCCTCTTTCGCCAGCAAATTCCGAGAATTCCCAATTTACAAGTTCAAGTTTTGTTTTTTCGGCCGATCAATTTTATTCCTCGCTCTCTCTTTCGCTCTCTCTCCCTCTCTCTTTCTCTTTCTCTGTGTGTGTTTGTGTTTTCTCATGATGGTATCCCTTTATGAGTCGTCCGTCGTCGGTCGGACGATCAGACTGTAGCCGAACAATGGACAATGAAATGTAGGTAAATAGTAAATATGAACTGGGTGGTTTACATAGGGCAGATTCCTCTCGGATCACAGTGAACAACACGCTCTTGCTTCTATTTCTACTTCTACTTCTACTTTCATTTATGTATGTCGTTGTCGATTCGGGAATTCGGATGTCGATGTCAAAGTCGATGGAAGTCGCATTTAATATTATCAAAGTTTTCACTTTCACTTTCTCTCTCGCTCTCTCTCGCTCTCTCTCGCTCTGTCTCTCTCTCTCTCTCTCTCTCTCTACATTATTACAAGTTATAATATCACTCCCATCAAAATCAACCATTTCCCCCAACATCGTATTGACACACTGGAAAATGGTCTCGAGTCTACAACCAAATGAACTGATTGCCAACACACAATACAAACTGTATACCTACACAAAAGTACAAGGACAGTGATAAAACTCAAAGGCAAACCAACCAGAGTCGGAATTCGTAAATCGGAATTCATTTGAACGAGAGGGAGAGAGAAATCAAATCAAGAATCAACAAGGAAATTCGAACATTCGACAACCCGCCGGACACACAAACAAACTCACACACACACACATACACACACACAACTTCCAACCAAGAAAACGCTTGTTTTGAGTGTACTCTCTCCATATCCATCTCAATCTCATTTTCATTCTCGTTCTCCTATCAAGAATCCATGTTGTAATGAAGCGAAAACACTCCGTGTACAAAGTTCGTCTCCCTCTTAACCCTTCCTCCACGTCTCCCTCTTAACCCTTCCTCCACGTCTCCCTCTTAACCCTTCCTCCACGTCTCCCTCTTTCAAAAAACCATTTTACCCATGATCAAAGCGTGTGTGTGTGTGTGGAAATGATTTCACTGGATAATTTTTTTTTGAGTCAGAGGGGAAAACTCGGGCAAGAAAACCAACCAACCAACACTGGACTCTCCACTCTCTATATTTACCGTGTATTTTCTCTCTTCTTTCTCCTTTCTCTATCCTACTTGATATCGTACATGGAGAGAGAGAAACGGTACACCCGATATCGTATATATGCGTGTTTCTATATGACATTTCTATTCTCAATGTAGTTTCAACTGTATAGTTTGGAGTGTTATAAGTCTTAGGAAGACTGAGAGAGAGAAAGAGAGAGGGAAGGGAAAGTTGTATATTTTATTTATATGATGGGAGTAAGATGTAAGATGGTTGAGGTAAGGGCCAAACGGTGACTCTGAGGATATTGTTAAACTCTCTGTCTCTCTCTCTCTGTCTCTCTCTCTTAGAGTATAGAATAGACCATTGAACTAGACGCTCTCCACTCCATTCTATTCTATTCTTTGAGTGTACTATAGTCTACGCAAATATACGTATGTACGCTCACAGTACAGTACAACGACCCAACTCGTAGTTGTACGAGGACAAGCCCCAACTTACAACTCGTTGTAAGTTCGGACGGACTTTTCTTCTCTCTCTCTCTCTTTCTCTTTCTCTTCCTCTCCTCTACACTAGAATAATGGAATTCTGAAATGACATAGTAAATCGATAGTTGCTCTTCTCTTTTGTCTTTCCCCCTGTGTAGTAGTAGTGGTAGTATGTTTTGTATATGAGACCAGCAGCCCTTCTCGATTCTCAATTCTCTAAACTTACTTTCTCTACTCGAATTCTTCTAAATATTTAGCTCTCGCTTTCTCTTTCTCTTTCTCTCTGTTGGCTTTCACTTTACATATTTGAGGCTCCGGAATTGGATCGAGAGTATGAAAGGTTTCAAGTCAGTCAGTAAACGTAAACAGTCTTTGAATGATAATGATAAAGATCAATGCATGAGTGAGTTTTGCTGTACTTTCCCTAATTAAATCCATAATTATTATACAGTTTGTTTTTCCAATCCAAATTTTTTTTATTTTTTTTTTTTTCGTCTTGGTCGCCCGTCAAATGTTGTACAATTTTTTTTAGACGTTTTGTAAGAGTGGATTTTTTTTTTTTTTTTGAATTTGAATTTGAATGGATTGTCATTTCCCCCAAACTTTCTCTTCTCACTCAGAATTTCACCTTTCATCGTTCGCCATTCACCATCATGACAATGTCAATGACAATGGACAATGTGAACAGTTGCGAAGAAATAATATATTTGTGTTTCCGGATGGATAGATGCTTGATGTGTGTGTGTGTTTGTGTGAAAAAAGGAGAAAGGTAACGGGAAGTTTAAGAGTTTGAAAGAGAAAAGTAAAGAAATGTGAGGAATGAAGAAAAAAATGTAATAATACAGGAGAACTCTAATGTTATTAATACTTGAGAAAAGGGAAAGGAATGGGATATTCCATCCCGTCCATGTATTTTGTATTTTTGTCCATGCGTGTGCAGTTTCCTCACAAAGTGCATGCATGGACAATAGGAATATAGGAAGAGAAAGAGAAAGAGACGGAGAAAGTGGAGAGTGAGAGAGAGAGAGTAGATTGATGTGGACTGTAAATTGTAGAATGATGTGGGGCGGTCAGTCTAATGGTCAAGTTATGCTATTTCCATTTGTCAATGTTACACTTTCTCCTTGTTCCTCAGCTTTCAACTCTCTCAACAACTCTCATAAATAAGTCCACGAGCTTTTTCCATGTCCTCACAACACATACCCGAGGCGGTGGTTGTTGTATGTGAACATAAATAGAATGGATTATAATTCTCATTCTCATTGAGCGCTACCAATTGTCAATTGGAGAAATCCTCAAATACTCAAATTATCTCTGCCCCTTACACACAATAATAATTTCAATACCCATGTCAGTATGACGACAAGTTGTCCGTGTGCTTATGAGAATTCTAAAAATTTATTATGAGAAAAACAACGTGGAAGATTCTCAATGGAAAACCAAACTAAACCAAACCAAAAAGCGACTAAAATTAAGAGACCCCCAAAAAGCTCAAAATTTTTCACCATCTTTTCTTGTACATTCTCTCTCTTTTTCGGAACGCTAGAAAAAGAAAAAGAAAAAGAAAATCCATATAAAAAAAATATATATATATAAATGAAAAAAAGGGACAGAAAAAAATACGAGAGGCGGAAACATTTTTACGAGTTAGCAAATGTTTCTTTTACTCTTATCATCCTGTCATGAGTTGAAGTTGAAGCTCAAGAGTTGGACTCTCTCCGTCTTTTGGCACCACCAATCTTTCTATTCCTTTTTCTCCCTTCTTCTTCTTCTTTTTTTCGCTCTTTTCTCTTTTCTCTTTCTCTCCTCTTGTGTACAGCGTATGGCATGGCATGGCGTGGCGTGTATTATGGTTTTTCAACTCTGTCTCTCTCACACACATACACGCACACTTTTTTTTTCTTACCCTCGTACATTTTTGTTTTGGCATTGGATTCGGCTTGGCAAAGTCACACACTCCAAAATATTGTGCAACAAAAAAAAATCCGTATCCATACTCTTTTCTCTTTTATATCTATACTTTCTCCGTTTTCTTTTTCGGTTTATCGAGTATTTCCTTCCAAAAAATTTCACATGAGAAAAACAAGAGGAAAAATAGAAGAAGAAAATCTTGAGGAGGGGGCGGAGGGAAATGATGAAAAAAAATCCCATCAAATTCCTGCTAAATGACCGATTTGTTCTTGTAAATCTCCATATGAAGTAGACTATATACATGTATGTGTGGATTTTATTCAAATAGAGTTGAATTTTGCAATATGGCAAATGGCAATGAGTAGGGAAATGGTGAGGAGTGTGCGGGAACGTGAGGATATTCTCATTTGTCCATACTTTACTACTACTGCAAAATTACACTTGGATTTTGGAGATTATGAATGGTGAATGTAGATTGTAGATGATGGGGGGGACACTCAATGTGGTCTCAGTTGGCTGGATAGTTGATAGTTTGAGCTAAACTACTGCAAACTAAATCCTAACCGTTATATCTTCACAGTTGATTTTGATATTTTGAGAGAGAGAGAGAGAGAGAGAGAGAGAGAGAGAGAGAGAGACGAGAGAGACGAGAAATGGGAATAAGAGAAAGAAAAAGAAAAAAAAAATTCTTGCGTTAGTTTTCCCAGTTTGCTCATATTTAAGGATTTATGAAGGAGAATCAGAGTAATTTGAAACATCGTGTGAACACGAACGATCAGATTTTATTTCACCAGAGAGGAGCAACCAAGAAGAAAAAGAAGTAGTAGTAGGATTTTGTTTGGGGATACCCAGGTTTTTTGTATGTACACGCTGCTAAGAAAATAAGGAAAAGGCAAAGTAAAAGTGTGAACTGTGAACGACATCAACAGGAGGAATGAGGAATATGGATATGGATATGGATATGGAATCCATATTATGGATATGGAATCCATATTATGGATATGGAATCCATATTATGGATATGGAATCCATATTATGGATAAGCAAACAGCAGCAGCAGCTAGAACAGTTTGAGAGAGAAACTGCTCTCTGGAAATTGGAAATGAAAACTTTCCTCTTAAAAAATATCCTCATATCCTCATGCAAAGAATTCCCCAGTTTTTTCTTCTATGTATACTTCTTCGTTTTCGTTTTCTTTTTCTTTTCCTAAAGAATCCGAGCCAAAAAAGAAAAAAAAAGTCTACATATCCATTGAATTTCGAATGAGAGGATGTAAAATAAAAAAAGCTTTGGAGTACCAAGTACTTCATAATTTCATCACATATTTTTTTGAAGCTATGAAACTTTGAGTGGGTATTTCATCACATATTTTTTTGAAGCTATGAAACTTTGAGTGGGTATTTTAACATATTAACATTTTGAACAGCGTTGATGGAAATTGTCCATGTCAAATGACAAAAATAAAGTCGTTGTAAATAAAGCTTATAGGGAAATTATACATAGCAAACTAATAATATTATGTGTGATTGTCAGAGGAAAACAGTCATACAGGTATGAGCCATTTCTATGACTGTCCCATATCATTTACATTGTTTTCTATGGCAAACTAGAATTACCTGTATGACTCTGTTTTTCTCTGAGAATCCCACATATGGAAAACCCAAAGCCACACGATATATGACGAACACCGTAAGAAAATGGACCATTTACGTGTTTCTGGATTTAGAATTATAGTGCCTTGAATATTCTCGGCTGTTTGGCGCGTACATAAGTTTCTCAATGATTGTAATTGAATTTAAATTACACAAATCATCGGTTTACTTTAATTTAGAATTTTTGGAGGAGTTTAACGACGATCTTAAATTACTTTTGGTCAGTAAAAATGGTTTAAACTTGTCCTAAAATAATGATATATTCTCCATGTTCTATTGTCCATAAATATGCAAAAAAGTGATTTCACGTAAATGGTCCGTTTTCTTACGGCGTTCGTCATATACTCGTACTTATCCATCTATCGTTTAACAACGTCATGATGATAATTGAATCCTGATATCGCCAATAGTACACTACTTCTTCAACTTAAATTTAAATACAACAAAAATGAGCATTTAATTTTTGGGAAGTGGCACGCGAGCAACAATTCGTACTACACATATTTCCCAATCAAAACTCTGTATGAGTAAGAGCTGGGAATGTGGAATGAAATGTTAGAATGGCGTTCAACTCTTCAATTTAAATTTGAATTTGAATATGAATATTTTTTTAGACTGTACATGATTTTGAATGTGGAATTTTTGACTGTGTAAGATTTAATTGAATGGAGCGTGTGATTTGATGATTTAAATAATGTGATGTTTTTTGTATTCGTGTGTGACAGGTCAGCGGAATTTCCACAGAAATCTTCCGACAGTTGGAGTCAGTTGAAAATGACCATGACGCGACGACGGCGGCAGCCTTGGGTGCCGTGGAGAGACGAGGAGAAATGTTGGTACGAATGCTGGACCCACGCCAATTCTCCCGTCCTGTTCAAGACACCGTACGCAAGTTCATCTCCATGCAGGTGAGTCTCAAAACACACACACACACAAAATCCATGTCTATTTGTATAGATACACAGAACAGAACAGACAAAAACAATTTGTTTATATGTATATATCGTCTGTTAAGTTCACAAACGAACTATAACGATTTTCCTTAATTTGCGGAAATGCTCTACGACTGCGTCCGTCTTTGTGGGTAAAATTCTGAAACAATTCAGGGTGACAGAAAAGGTCATGGCAGACAATAATGTTGCAGGACCCAAAGCTCCATCTTGAGCCGTTTGACCTTTGGACCAGGTCAATGAAATTAAGGAAAATAATTATAGTTCCTTTGTGAACTTAACAGACGATATATGCTTTTTCTTTCAACATACACAACCGTTTTGCATTTATTTTCAAGCGGAAGTAGTTGTTTTTCCAAAAAGGTAATTTATGTGTTGGAAATGTACGTACGTAAAAAAATAAATGTGGATGTGTCGTCTTGCATTGATTAGGATGGACTGCACACGGTTCATTTCGTGGAGATAGTGAAACGTCCAGGACAAACATTGGGCCTATACATTCGGGAGGGTAATGGACTGGATCGTTACGATGGAGTTTTTATATCCAGAATAGCAATCGAGTCGGCCGTATTTAATAGTGGTTGTTTGGGAGTGGGGGATGAAATCCTCGCTGTGAACTTGGTGGATGTGACACATATGAGTTTGGATGATGTCGTCATACTCATGTCCATCCCTCGTCGACTCGTCCTCACCATCCGTCAGAGGAAAGGTCAACGGATCATGAGTGGTGGGAATCAATTGCTTCGCTCGGAAAGTAAACTCCCCCCGGTTGTCGTCATCAAAAAAGAATTGGGTGCGGATGATGAGCCTCTTGATGATAGTAATGATGAGAATGGACTCGGTCCACTCTCTCACTCTCAATATAGTCATCAACAACAACAACAACAACAGCATCATCATCATCAACAACAACAACAACAAATGTATAGTCATCATAGTCATAGCTCGACAGTCAATCATTATGCAAATCTAAGTCAGAGTCAAATGCATAGTTTAAATCGTGGTCGGACGACGACACTCACTCAAGGACAACGACTTTTCTCAGCACCTGGCGTCCGCTCCATGTCCCAACAACAACAGCAACAACTCCAACAACAACAGCAACAACAACAGCAGCAACAACAACTCCAGCAACAACAATCCACACACTCGATCCAATCGCTTCCAAGACATGCTTCATATCAACCATCGTATGCCAATTTACAACTTCAACATCTCCCCGATGTCACCGACTACTCTCGACGTCACAATGACTTTAGGTAAGCACAACCACAATTTTTTTCAGCTCTCGTTGTCTTCTTTTCTTCGTTTTTTTTTGAGGGAGAAAATCTCAAAAAATTGGTTGGATATCCCAAGGATTTCATTTAGACCTCATGCAAAATAACTTTCATCTCATCTCCGCTTGGATTCAGATTTCAAGTTGCATTAACTGAGATGAGACTTGTGTGTATGATTTTTTTTCTACATAATTCATCCAAGCTGTCCTGTTAACATGTCTCTCTCTCTCTCGATGCTTTCTCCCGGATGGATAATAGAAAAGCTCGAGAGAGAAGCGCGGATTTCTGACCTTGTCAATCATTTCCACACGCATAATATATGAGCAGGAGATTCTTTTACATATTTTTTTTCTCTTTTTCTCTTTGGATGTTTTGGATCCTCATTTTATGAATGTTTGGATTTGGATTTGGATGTGGAGAAAGAGTCAGACGGATCAGAATTGCTTAATATTTTCATTTGGATGGCAATTTGTTTTTTATTTCATGTCTCTCTCGCTTTTCTTCATTCAGTCTTCTCTTGTTCTTTGTTCTTACGATGAGATACGATTTACGATATATCTGTATGTACAGTCCATAACTGTCGGATAAATCTTTTCTATTTACAGCTAGACGTTTTTACAGAGTGAGGAGAAATACATTTTATTGTACTTATACGTGTAGATATTTGAATGGCAGTTGGATAGCGTTCGAAAGGTCAATGGATTATTGGTTAAAATTCAGGTTTGATTTCAAACCTGAAATGTTTTTTATTTTTGTATGTGTGTATTTCTTTGCTTTCCTTTGATTTGATTTCGTGTGTATTTGTATTTGTATTTGTGAGAAAGAGAAATGCATGTTGTTTTTTGTTGAAGGAGAAGGAGAAGGCTCAACTTGTGATATCCGAATGTCGATTGTACTGTTCATGTTTTTGAAAAACTTTTTGGACTGCTCCCTTTTGATGAACGATAAGAGAAAACAAAACATGCATGTGAATGAATGTGGAAATTGGTGGGGAAAGATTAAATAAGAATTGACTTTCAACTGTGTTTTGTTGACTTTGGGAGTTTCTCCGGGCTCTGGGGCTGAAATTGCATTGAAATTGTGGAGAAAAAGAGAGAAATAGAAAGAGAGAAAGAGAACGCATCGTAAAATCCTAATCGCTCATTGCAAGACAAGGGAAAGTATATATAAAAAAACGGTGATTTCCTCAAGTTTTTGCAAGCATTTCCGCCTCGTAGACATTTGGGGAACGGTGAGGAGTTTTTTCGTCGGTTGTTTTGTTGGGAATCCAACTGGAAATTGTCAAACAAAAAAAAAGTTTGCTCTTTTAAATGGGAGAAAACTAAATAAAGGGTTTGTTTTCTATTTCTCCATTTGTTGGTTCAGTTTATACAAAAGTCCAGAAAGTTGTTCAAAGACAACTTGAATTCCAATCCGAATTGGACTATCAAATTTCAAGGATTTCTAGGATTACATTTGTTAGCGAATGTTTTTCATATTAATTAATATATTTTGATGACGAAAGGTCACAGAGTCATCAACTTTTGTTTGTTTCTACTCTACACAGATTGAAATTTGACATAGTAATACAGTATTTATAGTATTTACTTTCAGTTTTTCCCTCACATTCTCTCATCCAACGTAAAAAGGTACTCGAATGGGAGGGATATTCCTCCACAATGATTCTCTTTGTACTTTGCACAATAATTTGTGCATATAATTTACAGGGTAGAGCGTGACGAGAGTTGAGAGAGTTTTGTATATTATACTTCCTCACCATCGTCTGTCCCTTCTGAATTTTAATTTTGAACTCGGCTTGCCTTTACTTTTTATTATACAGAGGAGAGATTCCATGCACATTTCCCCCTCACTTTCTTCACTTTCTTCACTTTCCCCATTCTCCAAGTATTTTCAATAACGATGAGGACAAAACCCGGAAATTTGACCAGGCTCGGTTTTTGTGGTTTTTGAAGTCTCCGGACTGCCACAGACTGGGTTCATCCCGTTCGTTGTGGTGTTAACTTTGTGAGGAGAGTTTTTTCTTACATTGTCATTGCGGTTTTCCCTCTCTCTCGTTATGGCGTCCACAGTCCACACAGAATGATATGATCCCCCCATTCGTCCATGTACATGATGATGACTTTACTTTATTTTTACTACATTTACGCAGGAGCTTAGGAGTACACACACACACGAGACGGAATTGCAGCTCTTTTTTTCTTTCTCCTCCTTCATTTCGGAGTCTATATATATACTTAAAAGTAAAATTAAGTCGGGAGTCTCAGTTCCACAGTCATCCTCATTCTCATGCACATTGTTTTTAACTGTGACATTCTCACAACGGCTCGTCTGTGGACAATGGCCAATTGAAGTTTCAACTCCTTTTTTCCTCCCCCACACTCGCAATTCTCTCTCTCTCTCTCTTTGAGAATTTATTCTCTCGGAAATCCTCAATACTTCTCTCTTTGTTTCTTCTTCAATTAACTGTGGAATCTCGGCAGTCTGAGCAGTTTCTGTCCTCAAACCAACACAGACTAGCGGAATGTCCGATGAATTCCACATCTGAAAACCCTTTTTCCAACACAAAAAAGATGAGAAATTTAAAATATCTTTTTTTTTTTTTAATTTTAATTTTAAACTTGGAAAAGGCGGTTTGAGTTTCCGATTTGGAAATGTTTATTAGAAAAGAAAATTCGAGGAAGACATTTACATTAGAAAATACAAATCAACGACTGTAAATTCGAATCGGGGTTGGGCACTAAGAGAAGTATGGTTCCCACTTCTGTTTTCGCTAATTATTGATTTAACATCAAACTCTAAATGTTTATTATTATTATTATTATTATTACAGATAGAGCAGTAACATTTCTTGACTTTCCCCCATTTGTGAGATAGTTTTGGGAATATATTATTATTGTTTAAGGTTCTAGCAAGAAGTCTGAACTGTTCAGAGAGTTCAAAAGTTTTGAGCTACTTGTGAATTTTTTTGTTTTTTCGTTTATTTGTGTGAAATGCATAAGTGAAGAGTTTTCAAATTGAAAAGGACTTTGAAAAACATTAAACTTTCCCTGTTTCCTTTTCAAATGCACACGCAATCGTTTTTTTTCTTCTGGTTCTTCTGGTTTTGGTTTCTCTGGCCTCTTTCTCCTTGACAGGGATTTCACGGATCCTGTTTCAATTTCAATTTAAAATTCGCATAGTTCCAAGTAATCTTTTTTTCCCCTCTAGACAAACTGTACACAGAATACAGAATAAAAAAAAGGAAGTTGGATGAATCTACCAGAATATTACCTTTTCCAACTTGTCCAACTCAAATCTATCTCAAATAGAATTAAATGGGAAACTTTAAAATGTGTAAAACTCCAAACAGTTCCTCGTTCAAATCTTCATTACAATTTTCATCAAACTATAGATCAAACTATACATCAATACATTCAATTCCAATGCCAGTTTCCCTCTGTATTTAAAACCAAGAAAAAAACATTGTTATCTCTTGCCCCTTTTTCTGTTTGTATAAAGATCAAAAATTAATGCCCTTTGATTTTTGTTATATTTGATTTCCCTGTTTTTTGGAGGGAAAGAGAGAAAGCACTCAATTCTGAACAGTATTTTGTCCATTTGTACTTGGCAATAATTTCCCTTAATTAAATTTTCAAGGACTTGAAGTCAAATGGGAAATGTGAAATTTTGTTTGTAGTGAGGATTTTCTGTTTCCTTTTAAATTTAGAGCTTTCAAAATGTTCAAATATATAGCCAAATTTAAAGATGAAAACTCTCAAGTCTCAACTCTCAAATTGTTTAAATGCAAATATGAGAAGGAGGAATATTTTTACATTGTCGTTCATGACGATGAGATTTTGAATATGAAAAAATACACGTAGGTACATATATAAAATGAATGCAGGAAGAGAGTGAATCATTGGGGAAATTCTAAGGAAATTCTGGGAAAACCCTGTACAACATCCAAAGTACAAATGAGAATGGCAAACTGTAAACTTGGAATTTATGTTAAACCCCCATATAAAATTAAAGTGTTGGCCTATATGCGGGAAACACGAACGAACGAACGAATGAAACAACACACACACATATCAGTCCAGTGTACACTATGTATCTAAAGTCTGTAGTTATTGGGTAGAATCTAGAACGTGATCACTGTGATCAGTAATGAAAATCAATCATTTCTAACGATAAGATTCAGATGGGAAAGCCAAGATAAACACACAGAGAGAGGGAGAGAGAAAGAGAGAGATTGTGATTGTTGAGTAGTTGCAAGCTGCAAGCAAGATGCAGAAAATCCGGATGTGATTCACACACACACTCACACACACACACACTTACATGTACAAAGAACAAACACTTCGGAACTCTAGCCTGTATTTTCTGAGAATCATCTGAGAAGCACTGTCTCTTTCTCTCACTTTCTCTCTCTCCGTTTCTAGAATGTTGAAAGCTATTTTAGTTTCAGAGTACACAACTTTCCCTTGTAGTTAATATACCCGATACAGAAGATATTTGTGCGGGTGAAGGATGAACACTATTATGATTGTATTTGTTTCTTCTTCTTCTTCTTCTTCTTCTTCTTCTTCTTGAAGATTTCTAAAGGAATCTCGCAGACAGTACTTGCAGAAAATATCATCCGTATAGAGTGATTACAAGGGAAATGTTTACCATCTGTAGATATAACATAACGATTATGTACATGTACAAGTGGGGCATGGGGCATAAGCTCTTTGTGTGCTCGGTTGCTTTATGCTTTTAGGCTCCTTGCACTTGTCTCTATGTTCCATACAGATACTTCAAGTAGGTTCATCCAGTTGGATTTTGGATTTTGGATTTGAGACTCACCGAGAGAGAGAGAGAAAGCGTGAGAGAAAGAGAGAGTTCATGGCCTTGTGTTAGGCAGACAAAATCGTCCACACTTTCTCTTTATATTGAAAATGTGTTACTTTGGATGGGGGAAAGTGTAAACTCACGCTGTGTGTCTGAGACTTGAACTGCGAGAGACTCGAGAGAAAGAGAGAGAGAGAGATTCGAGTTGATCTCGAATACTCGATAAAATTATACGTGAAGTAGAGCGATATTGATGGTGCTTTTATCTTTTATCTCGATCAAGTGCCTTCTCCTGTCTCTCCTCATTCCACATCCACACACACAAACTCTCTTCCCTTTCACCAAGGCAAACACAGACATTAGACAGTGAGGAGACAGCTCTGAGAGCACACACACACACCGGTCCACCTCAGTTTAGTTTAGTTTTTGACCAAAGTTTTGTGGATGTGAGAGAGTTTGTGTTTGTGGGCTTGATCATGGTGATCATGGTGAAAGGGAAGAGTTTGAGCACTTTCAAAACTTACTCACATTCTTATAGAAGCTCGCGTTTCACATTTCCAATTCTCCATTCACTATTCAATATTCAAACATGGATAATGGGTTTCCAGTTTTCAGTCATGATTTATCAAAGCACGGAGTAATATTATTATTATTAGTACTATGATGATGGTGATGATGATGATGATGATGGGGATTTGTACAAGGATGAAGAGAACACGGGGAAATCAACATTAACATTAACGCATCACATCACATCCATCACATCCCATCAAAAAAAATTCTTTCTTTGTCTTATCAAAATCCAAATCAACTGATCGTGAGTGAGAGCATTTAATTTAATTTTTTCATTTGTACGCAACGCATATATACGCTTAAGGATTTTACGGGAGAAAAAGAGAGACAAAGAGGGAAAGAAGAAAGGTTTAGAGTTTAGAATGCTTTCTTTGTGTTGAGTATGCACTCGTGGGAAAGTGGGTGTAAAAATATGAATGCCTGTTCAATGTTCAACTGTGTTGGTGGTGGTGGTGGTGGTATTTACTGGGGAAAATTGAGTGTGGGTTTTCCTTTTGATGTGGGTGCTGGTGGAGTCAGTGAGGCAAGGAAATGTGTACACACATATACACATAGACATAGACATTCCATATACAAATATGTCTGTAGTCTGTAGTCTGTAGGTATGTACGGGAATGTGTCGTCTCGAGCAAGTCATAAATGAGATCCCCCTCTCTGAATTAGCCAATTATATCTTACGTTCAATTTACTCTCCTTCCATCCTTTACAAACACAAACACATATACACTCTCTTTCTCTCTCTCTCTCTTTCTATCTCTCTATCTCCCACTCATTCACTGTGCAATTCAAATGAAATTCATGAGCATCCGCATTCAAATACACTTTTTTTGTCGGTTTTGTTCTCTTTCTCTCCTTGGTTCTTGGAATTATTGACTGTGAGCACACCGAGTGCAAAGTCTATCTGTACTCTGTGGTGCTCTTGTTCTTGTCTGTGGTCTCTCATAGCGACAAGAAAACATTCCGAGAATGTTCCACAGTCAATTTCATTTAAATGAGGAGTTTATATTCGCTATCGGATTTTTTATTTTTTCATATACATATATAGACTTGCTTAAATTAGAATCCTCTTAAAAACAAAAGACAGAACGTCGAACGTCTAGTAAAAAAATTGCACACTTTATCTGTGATTTGTTAGTTGCGAATTTGGTTAAAGATGGAGAGATGTAGGCGGAGAAATGGAGACACACGGGAATCTGCTCTAATACGGAACGAGCATTATTCCATTTCAATGCGGTTTTACATGCATAAGTACTTATTGTTAGTACTATTAATTATACTTACTATAGGTATGTAAACCATATAATAGACGCCATGTTATAAGGATTACATATTACATGGTATTGCGTGTGTATTTATTACTCATGGAAGCATTTGTTGACCGTGTTAATTGAAAAGCTGTCGAGTGAGACAAACAGAGGATCGATAGTTATAATTATACCAAAAGTTGTACTTATGCACAACTCAAGTATGGAAAGAGGCTTATTTTGGAGAGGGGCATAAAAACCCGTCATATGAATTACATATGCGAAAGAGAGAGAGAGAGAGAGAGTTTTTATAAATACACTGGTTGTTCAGATATAATATGAAACGACTGTCTGTCTGTCTGTCTGTCTGCATATGTACATTTACGATAAAGATTGGCAGGGGAGCAAATGCAAAGGGAAAAGCAAAAGAATTTCCCTTCATTAGTAACAATAGTAATTGTGTTTCTCTTCGTGTATGTGTGTATGTGTGTGATTGTTTGTATGGTGGATTATGGAGGGAATGTCTATCATTAGACATTAGAACCATGTTAGGGCGGTATAAAAAAAGCAAGTGCCTGTGCACTGTACACGCTCAAGCATTACTTTAGCCCTAGCTCTACCATTGTCATTACCGTTTTGAGCTCCACATCAAAGTAATTAACCTCTGAGGTATTTAACTAAACCATTAACTATTTTATGTATATGATACATACTACAAAACAGAGTGAGTGGGATTACGAGTAGGCCCCTCGTTTTTTCTTTCTCTCTCTCTCTCTTTTCTCTCTCTTTTCTCCGAGTCGTCTCAGCCTTCCGAGTCTCCGAGACTTTTTGTAGAATATAATAAATAATCCGAATAATTCCAAAATAATCTTCTTCTTCCTTTACTGACAAGTGTCATAGGATTTCATAGTATTGTTAATGAATGGGCATCACTCAGGTGTGCACGTTCCGTGGTACATGAGAATTATTCCCACCCACCACGAATTGGAATCACATCATCAAACGTTCCCTATACGTCCGTCAATTTTCAAACTGAATTTATTTTGTGTACTCGCACAATTAATTTCCATCATTTGCAATTTGTCATTTGTTCATTTGTTGTTTGTTGTTGTTCCTTTTGTTGGTTGTAAATCTAATATGATGATTGAAATGATTTGATTACAGACTGGAAACACCGCAACCGCCCATCCGTCGCCCACAGTATTCTGATTATTATGATCAAATGCGTCCGGATCCACCGCCGAGACCATCCTCCCAACAAGGGGGCTACATGACCCATGGTCAACAGCCTCCCTCCTCCTCCGCCTACGACTGGTATCATCGCTCCTCATCAGCTGGGAGTGAGCGGGGTGGGATTCGTCGGGATCGGGAACGGGAACGAGAGAGAGATCGAGAGAGAGAAAGAGATCAACGGGAGAGGGAAGAGGATTTACTTCAACAACAACGTGAACAAAGTCATTCACATTATCATCATTCACATATGGTCTCCTCGTCCCTCTCACATGAAATGAATTCCTCCTCCTCACGGGACATGAATACTGCCTCAATATCATATCAACCACCACCACCGGTCATCACTGAGCAACCTCGCTCCATCGTCCCAGCTCATTTTCAACCTTTTGACCGAGCCTACCCTAAAACCCTCGAGTCCCTCGCCGAGAAAGTCCATACTTTCTATACGGGCCCTCGACCCATTCGACATCATGGACCACATGGTCCATCCAGGAGTAGCCTCCGCATCCCTCGAACCGGAAGTGATCATAGACTTAGTATTAGTAGTAGTAGTAGGGATCAACAACAACTTTGGTATGGTTCCATGCCCAGACAACGTTCGGGTGACTACCGATCCCTTTCTCTTCAACAACAACCTCTCACACCTCAATCACAACAACAACCTTTATCCGCCAGATATTCCTCAGGTTAGATATATTATTATATCCTCCATTCTTTTCTCTTTTTTTACACATATTCTTGTCGTCCTTCTCTAAGGTATTTATCATATTCATGATCATTGAAAAAAAAGAAAAATATCTCGTCATCTCATACACACATTTTTAAACTGTAGTCTTATAGTACGAGTATATGTAAATCTGTACAATGTAGACATGGAAATTAAATAAATTTTTCAATATGTATTTCAATGCCTCAAACCATTTTGGAATTGGACAAACTTTCCCCATGTTTCTTCTGCTGCTCCGGAGCTCTCAAAACTATTTTGGTCTATAGACATTTGTACAAGAATTCCCTATTTTAAAGATCGTCCACAAGTTCCCCATGTGTTTTTTTTTGTTTTGGTTGTTTTTTTCTCATTCTTCGTTCTTCATTCGTTCTTCATGGATCCGAGAGAGAGAGAGAGAGAGAGAGAGAGAGATGGAAGATGAAAAATACATGGGTAGTGTGACCCCGGAGAATTAAAAACCTTAGGCTATATGCTATGACATAGCAATGCGATTTCGAAACACTTTCCTCTCCGTCTTTTATCTGTACATTGTTACATTGGATAGCACAAATAGAAAAAATAGAAGGAAAAAAAATCCCTGGGAAGAAATAGAGAAAAATGAAACAATAAAGCTACAGACACCGCCAGAAAGAACTAGCTTTTGAGTTGAGTGAACACGAAAAAACTACAACCATTTTGGAATCCTTTGTTTGTTTGTTTTTTTTTTTTTTTTTCATATAGTCTCGCTCTTCTTCGTGTGTTCTAATAAGATAAATGCGTGAGGAATCTCTAGACTTTTTTTACTTTTTTATTTGTATTAGTAGCTTCTTACTTTTCTACTATGTATGTACTACTTTTTTGCCCATTCATTCAAAACTTTTTATAAAACGTGTATAAGTGTTCAAAGAAATGGCCAAAGTCAAAAACACTAATGCACAAATTTCCGTTGCTCCGTCGATTCATTTTTGTTTTATTCAAAGTATTCAAAGTATTCAAACTAAGATAATTAAATGAATTTCGTCAGTTCAATTTCAATGATAAATCCACATTTTATCGTGTTCATTTTTAATCTGAGATGTGAAATAGGATAAATGCGATGGGATGGGAGTACATAATTTTGATGAACATATTTATATAGTTGTTGATGGTTGATATTTGAACGTTGAACGTGAGAGCGTGGAGTGGAGGAGCCCCAGTGAATTGGGCAATGACAAGGAAGATGAGTCTAAATGAGAGTAATTTAGAGTTGAAAGCCCCTCTTGTGCAGTGTACACATTACACATCCAGATATTACAGAGAAGTACATGGAAGATATTAAATTATTCCTATGAAAACGAGGAGATTCATGGTGTAATAGTCTCGAGTCTCCAGAGTAAATCCCAGCATTCATCACACACACACACACACACATATCTAACAGATACATGTACGATGTACGACATTCGGCCAGTGAACTCTCCCCCTCTTCCAGTCTCTCACAATCAGTCTCCCACATATCTCGCTAGACACACACTCACACGCTCGCTCGCTAGACATCTGTGTGTGTTTGAGTTTTAGTGTGGGAGAAAGTGAAGAAAGGAAGACAGAGAGAAAGTGAGAGAGGAGCGAAGAACCATGTCTCTAAATCTGTATAAATTGGATGAGAAAAATATATATACAATTGCGGAAATTCATTGTAGTAATGTACACACACACACACAAATACGATACATATACACTCCATATCTGCAGAGAAGGGGACGGGGGGAATCTCTCTCTCTCTCATTTGCCTCATATAAAACCCAAATGTTGCAATGTCTATTGTATTGCCAAAATTATGCATGAAGGAGAGAAGAGAAGAGAAGAGTGTGTGGTTTGGTTTGGTTGCATAAAATGAGAATAAAAAAAATGTCTTGGTTGACGCTAGAACTAGAAGGGAAAGAGGAAATTCATTTGAAATGTGAAAAGGATGACTTTATATCAATGCATATCTTTTTTTGTCTGTCGAGAAATAGACAGCGAAAATATGGGTATATGTATACTAATAAAAACTGGGAGTGTACAAGTACAATCCACAATCCACCATTTCCCTCATATTATTATTTTTGTCTGTATGAAATCCTGTACATACAGTATATATATCTGTACATATCATATATAAATAACTACGATATGGATGTGCATTGCAGTTGTGGTTGTGGTTGTGGTTTCTCCACTCAACACTTGACAGTCGTAAAGTCTGGACTATAACATAGCATATAAAATACTTATAAGAGGAATGTTACATGGAATACGATAATATCCATTGGAAAGTACATATGTACTCGTCATGTAGTTGCAGTTGTAGTTGTAGTTGGGTAGTGAAAGTGAAGTTCCCCTTCCACATTTTTTTATAGTTCTAAACGGAAACATTTCCCTTGAAAGTTTCACATTAGAACATTATGAAGATTCATACTGTGTGTATATAGCTGGAGCAGTTTTTTCTTGCACACTTTTTTACGTTATGCTCCCTACCTTTGTTCCGTGTAAGGTACGATATATATACGGAATACAGATAGTAGTGAGAATTTTTTATGTACAATTTCCATGCAATGCATACGAATATTCTGTGTAAAACGCCACGTCAGACGACCAACATTCAAGATTTCAACATCTTTTTTTAAAGTTTCTCCCCGTGTATGTATATTGGATGTATCTGTACTCACAAAAATGGGTGTAGACATGACAGTGTGTATGTGTATACTGATGGTCTATAGTCTGTTTAGTAGTTGCTCCTACCATATAGAAGCCATCTGTATAAAATGTTATGAAGAAATGGGATGTCATGTGAGTGTGTGTGAGTGTATGTCTGCGCCTTTTCGCTACTCCTTTCCTCCTTTCCTTTCCCAAGAATAAGAAACCCTAAGAAAAAAAAAGCTAGAGTACAAACGAGAAGGAGAAAATAATGGAAAATGGAGAGAAAGGAAAGCTAAAGCTGGGACTTTTTTGGGGGGGTTGTTGGGGTGGGAGGAAGTTGGAACTAACTGAGAAACTGCATGGAAGTACATATACAAAAGTACAAGTGGAACTTTGTATAATACATTTAGTGTTATTACTAATAGCAAAGAAAAAAAAAGAAGAAAAAACTCGGAGACTCTCCTCGTTATGACCTATACGGAGATGAAAAAAAGATGAAGAGAGGGATGTACCAAAATGTACGTGGGATTTTTTGAGGGGGGAGGGGTTACAATTGCACATTGAACTTTCTCTTCGTTTTCCCTTCTTCGTCGTCTTTTTCTTCTTCTTCTTCCTCTTCCTCTTCTTCTTTTTGCAGAGTGTCGTTTAAGACGTTTCCTTGTGTGCACATCAAATGTATGAATTTAAGACCGTGTACTTTTTTACCTTTACTTGTGTGATAAGAAGAATAAAAAATAACAAGATTACTCTACCGTGCACATTGCACCTAGTGAATACACCGTAAATGTAAATATGTACACACAGATATTTTGATATACCATGTCATATGTATGTAAGTACTGGAATGTATAAAAAAAAGCCTCACACATTTTTGTGTCTCTTTATTATTATTAAATTACTTTATCATCTTTGTGTAGTTGTTCTGTGTACTTTGGAAAGCTACAGAGAGAGAGAGAGAGAGAGGGAAAATGGGAAGCGGGAACTGAGCTCATTCACTACTAATAGACTGTACTCAAGGGCCATTCATTATTTCATTGGATTTGATTGCCTTATTATTCTCCAGAATTTATTTTTATTGGTTGTAGGCGAAGGAGATCACTTTTGGAGCTTTTTATAATATTAATATTAATTAAATTATTATTGCAGTTGAACTTAAAGAGTAAATGAGAGCGTTTGTTTGTGCAATTAAAATAACAAGGGGAATTTTTTTTTACGATTGTTTATGACAAATGTGAAAAGGGAAAACGGGGTTTATATAGTTTATACGAAGATTTGAGCAATTGGGAGTTTGTTTTTAGTTTGTGTTGTTAGTTTTTCTTACTGTTTTTTTATACGTGAACGATGAAAGACGAATGAGGAATGAGGAATGACGATTGGATGGTCGTCAAAAAAGTGAAAGTCAAAAGTCTTGGATTTGAATCCCATTTCATTTTTTTTTTTTTTTTTTGCCTTTATAGTTTTTCACTACTCGACACACACAAGTTGATGTTAATATTAGTTTATGATTCGACTGTCTGGAGAGAGCCGAGTCACATAAGTCATGAGCAATAAGAAATGTACTAAACTTTTAGAAGGGTTATAAACTGTCAAAGTATGGGGCATAAAACATAAAAATATGTATGTACACGGTGACATTGGAAGTATTATTATTAATACAAAACCCTCTCCCTTTTACTTTTACCTTTATGCAATACAAAATATGTGCACACACACACACACACACATGTAATATCATATGCAAATTACAATTCATTCATTAAGCTCCTCTCGAGCCCGGAGCGTTAACACTTTTCAACTCGACTCGACTCTCCTCGCCTCTACTTTGAACGTGATCAAGTTGTAGACGAGAGAGAAAGAGAGAGAGAGAGACTTTCTCTCTCTGTGTTTAATGTTTATGCGTACATTAAGGAAAGTTTGAAGGATTTATCACTTCATATACGTGTACAAAAGTCAATCTTAAAAATCCAGATTTATGGCTTGACATTATTCATTGTAAAATCGAATCGAGATTAAAAAAAAAGTCTATAAAAATCCACTGTTGCCAATTTCTTTTCCTCATTCATTTTCATTAGGAGTTTTTACATTTCTTTTTCATAGTCCCTACAACTCAACTACTTACGATAAAATGAATGGAATCGAGTTTGGGCTGCTACACATTTTATGTACACACTTTCATTCTGTTTTTTCCATGTTTACTGTGGTCTCTAAATACGAGATAACTAAATACTAAATTGGCAACGATTACAATTAAAAAACGAGGAATTGTTATGGCTATATAAATATATATATATATGTATCTGTAATTCAGTACGTATACACACGTTTTCTTTGGTCACAGTCATTGACGCGTTTCTTTCTTTTTTTCGGTGTGCATGGAGGAATTCGGAGTTGAGCTGACAGTTCTCACAGTCGTCGTTTTCTCGGCCGCCGCTCTCTCTCTCACTTATTGACAGATGAAATGATTTTTTTTTTCATACATCTTCCTACGATTTCTATATATGGTTTGGTTAGGAGAAAATCTGTAGGGAGAAAGTCGTTTTGTCCACTTTTTGCCGTTATATCCCATTTGCCACTGCTTGCTGACTTGTCTTTTTTATGTGTACGAGTCGTTTGGCCGATGGTGGATTGTCGAGTTGGCTTTTTCCAGGTCGTTGATTTGACTTTGGTACATCGATGATACTTCCGTCGTCCTTCTCCATTTCTCTCTCTCTCTCTCTCGATTTCTGTGTATTTCTCGTCCATGTCCTTGTTCTCGTCATGGGATGGGATGGAATAGAATTGTTCTAGTTCACTAGAGAAAAACAAGGAGAGAGAGACAAAAAAAGATCCCGTGAGGGTTTTTTCAGGTTTTTTTCTCCTGTTTGCTCAGACAGAGTGAAAGAAGGAAAGGAGAGCGAGAGAGAGAGACTTTTGTGTTTCCTTATACTTTCCCCTTTTTTGTGGATGTGTGGATTTTGTGTTGCCTCATCATGTTGATTGTGGTCGTTGATTGTAGTCCATGGTCCAACCAGTAGTCCGTGGATAGAATCTCTCAGTCTGTGTTTATATTTATCAGGAATTGATACAAAACACGAGACGCGAGACAGGAGAAAGTCAGAGTCATCCACATTTTCTTTCCATTTCCTCTAACGATCGTCCCAGTCAAATCTGACATGGGCATAGAGAAAACATGGGGTCAGTCATTTCCTTACATTTTTTGATTTGATTCGATTCGCAATTATTCAAGCAAGATAAGAAGACATTTCTTAAGATAAATTTCAAGTAGTTTTGTTGTGAGAATCCAAATTATTCGTTAGTATATTCATATTACAATGGGAATTTAAAATGGTATACAAACTTTTCAAACCAAAATATCACTACTTATTTTGTACTTGTTGCCAAACCAATGTTGGACTTACCCGATTAAAAAGCCGGAGGAATATTTTACAACTGAAGTTTTAAACTGAAATCTAACTCTCTCTGCTTTTGTTGGTATCGACATTTCGTATTCTACACAAAATGACAAAATGACCAAATCCCAAAACATATGTTTTGCACTTTTTCATGAGGATATTTTCGCAAGCGAGATGAGAAACGAGACGAGTTTTTTGCTGGGCACAGAGATTGAACACAAATTTAACGAAGGGAACAAGCAAGAACAGAAATTTCTATCGTTTCGTTTTGGTTTTGGTTGAGTTGATAAAGTTGACTTGATTTTCCACTTATAATCGCTCTCAAAGTCTTAAACTTAATCCGTTTCTGCTCCTTTTCCGCTGTCCCCTTCGTCTGTCTCTGTCTCTGTCTCACTGAATGATGACTTTCCACAGTTAAATTCTGTACTTTCCTCCATCTTCTCTGGGGTCTATTTAAAGCTTCTCAAAGCATGAACCCAGACTCACTCGGACACTCTCATGTCCAAAATACCAAATGGAACTGACTGTAATGCCCAAAGAGAGTCACTTTGCATTCCTCGCGAAACTCGTGTACTTTTGTACTCGTTCTTCTAAACTCTCACACTCATACAAAAGTCTAAATTGAACACCCCCCCCCCCCCCGCCAGCAGACTGTACCAGAAAATCCTAAATGCAATCTGTAGAATCCGAATCAGAATCTGGAAATCAGACAAGTCGGACGATAAGGATAAAAACAAAAACCCATATCGTCTATATATTATAGCTATAAAACCACAACTATTTTTACTCTGACTGATTGCTCCAGTCAATGCCCTCCAAATAGTCAAAATCTCCATGTTCAAACTGTTCAGAGCCCCGTTGTTGTATTTTACAGTTTAATCTGGAATACCGCAGGAGCAGCAGCAGTAGCAGACAACAAACTACAGTAAAAAATATACGATATACGTTACATGCAGATAGATAAATTATATATGTATCATCTAGTAAATTCCCATATGAATGTGTTTTTTTTTTACTTTGGCCAATAATTTTATTGTTGACCAATTTTTTATGACAGATTTTTCCTCTGGATGAAAGTCCAATCAATTTTTATCTCTGTACTTGTTTTGTACGTGTCTAAACAGTTTCATAAGGATTTTTTTTGGAGATTACTTTGTATTTTTTTGCTGTTATTTGTTATGATGGTCGATGAACTTTCTCTTTCTCCGCAAAGTTATACAAGTTAAAAGTTACGAGGGAAATGGGAATTCTCAATGTATTCATTACGGATGTTCTTAGGGAAAGCTTTTCGGTTTGGGTGGATTTGAATGGAATGGGAATTGTAAAGGGTTTGACTCTTGGTCTCATCATCCGTCCGTCTTTCTCTCTCTTTCTCTTTCTCTCTCTCTCTCTCTCTCTCTCTCTCTCTCTCTCTCTCTCTCTCTCTCTCTCTCTCTCTCTCAGCTTCCTTTAAACATACAAGCGTGAAATGTGTAGGAGTATCAGTGTAAAAAAGGGAGAGAGAGGGAGAGAGAGAAAACCGAAAGGATTTTCTACTTATCTGGAATTGATTCCCTAATGATGATGCTGGTTCAGTTCCTGTTTTTTCTGCGTCTTCGTCTTCTTCTCATTTGGAACTGTAATACTGTGGAATTTTTTGTGTGTGCAGTGATACAGAGATTGGAATAATAGTGAGAGAGAGTAGACTGCCGAAGAACGAGAGAGAGAGAGAGAGAAGGAAGAAAAAACGGCTTAATTGAATTGACTGGTTGATTGACGTTGACTCTCCAATGGATTTCTAATGGGACATATTTAACGAACCATGCCCTCGCCTACTATCTGTATGCATAAGTACATAAGATACTTACACCATTCATGTTCAGTCTACCAGTATCAGTTTTCCCTTCTATCCTTTATCCGTAGAAAGACGATTCTTATTCCTATTCCAGGGTTCGTCTAACGGGATTCTTTTGCCCCAAATATCAGTGCATATACAGACTAGATAGAATTCACTGGGATTTGGAAGCCGTATACGATTATATATTGAAATATCTGTGAGTAAATTAGAACTTCGGATATGTTGGCTCCAGAGACGTTGAACGTGTATACGTTGAACAAGCTTTTGTTTTTATACGTATATAAAAATCAAGTATATTGTTTTTTGGTAATGGAGACATTTTAATCTCATTTTAATTGTGGTGTGTGTTTTGAGCGCACAAACATTTCCGCCTTTTGCCTTTTTTCTCTGTGTTTTGTGCCGAATCGACAATCTTCCTCATTTGCAATATGTAGAACGGAGTTCATTCTCACTAATTTTGGTGCAAACTCTTGACATGGGAAATTGCAAAACAAATTTGAAGGGGGGGGGGGGATTGGGCCGGCTGTAACGAACTTTGATTTCTCCATTAGTGTGTACAAACATGCATTCCGCATTAACAAGCTCACCGCAACTAATGAGAATGAATACAAATTGCAGACTGTGTGTGCAGACGCGGTATTTTTTGCACTGCTTTTGTATTTGTATTTGTGCTCCAGTCATTTCCGTACTGATAATTCCTACAGAGACTTTTTGTCTGTCTGTCACTGTGTCTGCAGTCTAAATATGTGGGGGTGTCGGCAAGGGATATTTTATGAATGTTCCAGGACGAATAAAGAAATGAAATTGAAATTGATTTGGATTTGTTTTTGACTTTGGATATCAGAGTTGTTTTCTTTTAACAAGAAGAAGAAGAAGTTGAGCGAGTATTAGAGGAAAGGGAGGGAAAAGGTATGAGAAGTTACATGTGCGAGTGTCTAAACTCTAAACACTAAGGAGGTCTATACAAATACTTTATATCATGTACAGAATGATACACATCTGCTGTATGTATATTCAGTATCGTATTCCATAGGGTCCGTTGAATGTTGAACGGTGGCTTTTCCTTTGGCTAAGTGAAAAAAAGAATGATTACACTTGAGTCTGGAGTCGATCCTCGATATTCTCAATCCTCAGTCCTCATCATACATATGTACATGCATACTTATCTTATAGCCAATTGTGTGAGGGAATCCTATGGTATGACAAGGCAATGCAGTCTTTACTATTACTACACCCTTTTCCAACTTGTGTCTGTCTGTGTGTAGTTTGGATTCGAATTAGAGGCGAGAGGTGAAAAATTATCGTCTTATACACTTTTGGGTAAAGCACAAGGGAATGAAGGGAGTGAGAAAAAAAAGGCATCACGATATTCAGAGAGGAAACGTGAAAGGAAAAATCGTCGGCAAGAACAAGAAGCAGAGTGAGAGAGAGAGAGAGAGAAAACTCGGAGAGAAAGAGAAAGACGGGCGATCGCCCAACATCACACAACCCAAACCCAAAAGGATCAATGTATCGATTGAAATTAAAGGCAAAACTTGTGAATTTCCCAAATGCTTCGTCTTCTCTCTCTCTCTCTCTTACTCTCCATCTAATAACTGCTCTAGCAGTGTTCGTCTCCTCACAATTCTCCATCATTTACACACATAATCCCATATTTTCCTCTACAGACTACAGATATATTTTTTGAAGCTATTGTTCAGATTAAAGTTAAAAAAAATCCTATTAAAATTCCAAATAATTTATAACAAGAGTTGAACCAGAAAAAAACGAAACTATATTTCTCTCAGTGTTGTCAACATATTGATATTTACATGCACATCATACATTAAAAGGTGGTAACTGTAAATACAGGAGTGACAAGAAATGGGTACAGTTTGGTTTGGTTCGTTTTGGTATAGTTTTCTCGTTCCTTTTCCTCCTCCTCGGACGTACATGAGATAAATACAATGAGAATGCGAATGTGAAGACATTGCAAATGTACGTAGAAATAAATCATATAAAACTTGGGACTTGGGACTTTCACTAGTTAACTTGTGAGTTTTCTTCTTTTTTCTTTGGGTCTCTTGTGTGTCCTGTCTTTGCCGGTTCTTCTTCTTTTTCTCTTCCTTTTTCTCAAGTTTTCCTTGTCGCTTTTCTTCACTTTTCTTCTTCTTTTTTTTATACTTTCTTCCTTTCCCTCATACTGCGGCGATGATGGTGGCTGGTGGATGGTAGATGGAAGTGGTGTGGAGACTACTGCAACTGCTGCTCTTGATGATGATAAAGAAATCGTTTCCTTTCCCAGGTTCTCCAGATTCCAGATTCTCGCTCTCTCTCGCTCTCGCTCTCTCTCCCGATTACACATTCCACTCTCTTCCAATCCCAGTTCAATGTAATTGTTAAAAGGAAAAAAGAGAGAAATATAGCGAGGGAAAATTTCTTTTTCTTCTTTCTTTTCATCTTCTTTGTCTTTCCATTTTCTCTCTCTTTATTTCTCTCTCTCTCTCTCTCCTCTCTCTCTCTCTCTGTTCTCGGATCGTTTCTCAATGTTTCCTGTTCAGACCAGAGACTGTACAGTTATTAACTTTTCCCCCTCGTTATCTCTGTACATAAGTTGACTTTCTCCAATTCCTATTGGAGAAAGTCTCTTGTTATTGTTATATATTTAGAGATATTCCATAATAATATGACCTATTGGATTTTTCCTATGTATAATATTAATTCCTTTATTCATTCATTATTAGCTGGATGAGATTTCATACGATATATTCACTCGTTTTTCTTGTCTGTTGGTACCTACAAAGGAAAAGTACAGATATGTTTTCCTTTAACCTTATTAACAAGATATTTCCTGGAATCTCTCAAGATATGGAGTTTGTTTTTGTTGAGAGTTTTTTGAAGGGGGGAAAAGGGAAAAGGAAAAAATTGTGACGAGGACATGGAGCAGCTGGAAGCATCTGCTTTGGATTTCTTTGATGCTTTGATTAAGTTAGATCTTTTTTCTTTTTTTTTTCTTTTTGTGGGGAAAATGTAAATGCAAATATTTTGCCAGATTTTTGAGATGCTGTTCAAGAAATTGAAGAGAAATTCATATGCCTTTGGGGGGAGGGGGGAAGATGGGTTTCATTTTACATGATTAATTATGAACTTGAAGAGAGAATAATGTAAATGAATTTTGAGGGAAGAGAAAGCGCAGCATAAAGTGCAAAAGTTAACGACAAGTAGAAAAGATGCACAGATTAAGTATCTCCGCTCTCCTAACAGATAAGAAGGTTGTGCATAAAACTTTCTGCCTGGGAAAAGGGAATTTTATTCGGTTTCAAGGCTTCGCGGTGGAGTCCAAGTATATCGAGCTGGAGTTGGCCTAGGAGTTTGCACGTATGTACATACAGACTCAACAAAACGTGTTGATTGGTTGGGATACTCAACAAAACATTCCCATTGGCTGCCGAGTGAACTAAACTTGAATTTGAAAATTTCGGAGGCAGAAAATTTTATACACAACCTTCTTATCTGTTAGGTGAGCGGAGATACTTAATCTGTGGAAAAGATGATCAGAGAGAGAGAGAGAGAGAGATAATAAATAATAAAACGATTCATTTGAATTTTGTATCACGTGTATATTTCAGTATTTGAGTATTTCTCTATTTCAGTACATTTCATAAGAAAGTTGGGAGTTGATGCATGAAATATTTGGTAAAGTGAGTTTTTGAATCCCTCTCTCCTTTTCAACTTGCTAGCGGGCGAGAGAAAGTTGAGCGTATTTTGCTATTTACAATATGGAATGGAAATTGCATATTCATGTCGGAAGTCGGAAATTGGGTTGAGAAAATCCCCGATTCGAGAGAGAGATTTTCTCCCCAAAAACTACATACCCACATTTTTCAAAAGAAACCAAGAGATTCACAACATATTTTTTTGAAGGATTTCTGCATAATATATTTTTCAATTTTTCACTCTATTAATCCTTTCTTTGTTTTTGTTGTTTTGAGCAGATTAAAATAACAAAAACAAAAACAAAACAAAGAAACATTTACATGTAGAAAATTTCATGTCCTCCGAAATTCTACAGACTTTTTTCTTACCTGTTGGCAGCAGTTTTGTTCTTGTGTGTGTGTGTGTATGAGAAAAAAATGAGGAGATGTTTGCCGTGAGGGAAATGAGTGCAATATCTGTATATATAGTTTTAACTTTTAACTATAATCATGTAAAATGATGTAAAATGAATGTGAATATTTGTGTATGTATTGTGCATATATAGGTTTAAGTTCCCGCCTGTCCGCTTTGCCTAGTAGTAGAAGAAAGGTGGTGTTGGATTATGCATCGGACTCGGAGGCCATGTCGTACACACCATCATCCATGAGATCCGCGACAGGTTTGTCACTCCCAGCATCCACTCGACGATCCCTTGGTTTATCGAATGGACGGAGTAATTCCCTTCCTCGAGACTTTATCAGAGGTCGAGGTGGGGCTGGAGGTGGTGGTGGAGGTCGGAAACAAAATGTACGATTTGACAAGCGGGGTGGAGTTGGTGGAGTTCATCATGGATCCGATATGACGTCCAGTATGGCCGGACATCGTGCTCTTCTCCTTGCTTCAGGTCTTCACAGTGAGGATGAGAGTGACGGCGCCTGCAGTGCACCGGAGATTGGGCCCACGCCTCGGCGGGAACGAGGTTTGTCACCCCCCAACCCAATCCAACCCAACCCATAATTCCCCCACAATCTAAAATCCAATAAATAATTACATACACATACAATAATAATTTCTCCACCAAATCTTTAACGTTAACTTCGTCGTCAAACTTTTAGACTTTCAGACTTTCCAACTTTCACCAGTAGCAAAAAAAAAAAAAAAAACAGACTTAAGAACTTTGAAAGGTTTTCCCTTAGTGATAAATTGTAAATTGCAAATTGAGTAGTCGGATTTACTTTTTTTGCGCACGAGGGTTTAGGTTTTAGGTGTACATTAACGAATTTAACTGTACACACTTTGAGGACATTATTAGATGGAAATGGATAGTTTTCTATATATCTGTATGTAGTTTGAGAGGATTTCGGTGATTTTATACGGAGAGATAATAGTGATAATACGCAGGCAAACAGACGTTACTGGCTACTGGTTACACACACGGGAGAGAGAGAGAGAGAGAGAGAGAGAGAGAGTTTGTCGGTATATTTTGAGTATGATAATGAGATTTATTTTGTATTACATTCCAAGATGGAGGAGCTCACAATGCATACAAATGATGTTTTTATCTTCTTTTTATGGACGTTTCCACATACATTACATTACAATGTGAACGAACGAATAGAGAGAGTTTGTCGAAGGAAAAGGGACTTTTTTTTCTTCTAGCTCTCTCTCTCTCTCTCTCTCTCTCTCTCTCTCTCTCTCTCTCTCTCTCTCTCTCTCTTGCTCTCGCTCTCTTTTTCCCTCGACAACATTTTGTCCCCGTCGTCCATACTCAAAGAAAGTCTGTATAAGTAGAAGTACATAACATACCATACGACGGTAGAGAGAAAGTTCAACTTTTTTTTTTTTCTTCTCCAATCTTCTCCAATCTCCAATCTTTTTTCTTCTATATACACTTTTCCTTTCAGGAGAGTTTAGAATTTGGACCTTAGACTTGTGATATCGGGAGGGTTAAGTGTGAGGGCACTAGGAAATCCCTAGGATTTACAGTTCCCTCCATGACTTGACTATAGACGAGACAGAAAGTAAAAAAAAAAAAAAACATGGAGATTTCAGATTTTAGATTTCAAAGATGCCCATTTCAGTTTCAGTTTCAGTATTTTTAGATCGAGAATCTGTGTAGAAGAGATATTCAACAATTTGGTTTACTTTACAGATCGATCCTCAATCGAATCTACTTGACTTTTTGTTTGGTTTTTTCAGGAGAAAAACCTTTAATTGATCATTGTGATGATGGGATAATTGTTAATGAGGGTGGGACTGAATGTAAGAATGTAAATAATGTGATGTGGGATGTTTGTAGGGAGAATGCCGTCATCTCCAAGTGTGTTCACATCAGCAGAATACAAATCCTGGCTACTGACGAGGGCCCCATCCACCAGCGCCATTTATGAGAGACTGAAAACGAACCGAGATTTGGAATTACTGCAAACACAGAGAGCTGCCAAATTCACGTACAGTGCAGAAAATCTGAGTCTCCTTGACCGAGCAAGAAATGTTAGTTTCTCTCTCTCTCTCTTTCACATTATTCATCTTGATGGGCATTTTATATTTAACTAGATTGTAATTAGTTATTATTATTATTATTATTATTATAGTGCATTCTTTTATTATTATATTTGATGGACATGTCGTTAAATACTTAAATACAGAGTAAATGTAGTTTTCAATTAATGTCATCGGAAAAATATATTTAATTTATATAAATCATATAATATAATTTAATTTAATTACTGTTATTTATCATTAACTCACGATCAGTGTTGAATGTTGAATGCTGTTTAGTTGTTGTCCGTACGTTCACGTTCTGTGCACCGCTCAGTTCAGTTCGCCACTTCAGAAAATTCTTCCCAATTTTGATTGAAGCAACTTTAGAGCACACACAAAAAAAGTTCCTCAAAATCACAAATCCTCAAAGTAATGATCAAGCTTTTCAGAACTTGTTTTTTCTCTCTCTCTCTCTAACTTTTCACACTTCTTTCTATTCCTTTCAAATTTGAACATTTTGTGAATTAGGATCGATATGAAAAGGTTATGAATTTTTCTGTATATATATAAAATGACAAAATCAATCAAAAGCAATGAAAATGTTAGAGGAAAGTGACGATACTTTTACGTCGTCTCATTTCTCAATCTCAATCTCAATACGTACATACAGTCTCTCGTCTCTCTGAAAATGTGACGATTCGATTCCTTCCAGTACTTTGCACTTGAATAGTTCTCTTTTTTAAACGTATATGAATCAGAAATTCTTTAGGAAATTGCTAAAAAGCATGACAAAAAAAAAATTGTAGCTTGCTTTATTGACTGCAAACTATGCGAGCATGAGAAATCTCAATAGCACACTCTCACACAGTATTTACCTATAGTAATTTTACTTTTATTTATTGCTGTTCCGTATAAATAGAAATACATGCAATTTTATCTGCTATTCTCTTGACTTATATATAATGCTTCACATATTACAATAAGATTTTGTCTCTATTTTAGTCTCTCGTACAATAAAATTACAGAACAAAAGTAGTAGCAATACTAATAATATTATTATTGTAGCCAGTAATTTAACAATTATTTAGTAGTAACTTACCATTTATTCTATTAAAACGTACATACATACATACGTATATATATATCGTCTGTTAAGTTCACAAAGGAACTATAACGATTTTCCTTAATTTGCGGAAATGCTCTACTATTGAGTCCGTCTTTGTGGGTAAAATTCTGAAACAATTCAGGGTGACAGAAAAGGTCATGGCAGACAATAATGTCGAAGAACCCACAGCTCCATCTTGAGCCGTTTGGCCTTTGGAGCAGGTCAACGAAATTAAGGAAAATAATTATAGTTTGTTTGTGAACTTAACAGACGATATATACAATTTCATACTTAATCCTATGTATTATACCTATATTGATAATGTAAAAATTTGACTGCCTTTGTTGATTTGTACCTTTTCTTTCTTTACTTTTTTGACTGCTCTCCTCGCTACGCTACCGCACTGACCAACATTGATGTAAATCTCACACGGCACAAACAAAAAAACAAATGTTTCTCTCTCTGTCACTCTGTGTATCTACGCTGCTACTTACTCTGGCTGACCTCTGACCTTTATTTGACCCAAAACATCTCTCATTGAATGCTTTGATCCCCCCTTCAATTCCCTGTAACTGCCTGCTTCCGTCTCCGTCTCTGTCTCTCATTTCTCTCTCTCTCTAACTCTCTCTCTCTCCCACACACAAATGCCCGATCCCTCAAAATTCCTCGTGTAAATAGCGGACAGAGAGACACATCAAAATCCTGACTGATGATTTTGATCATCGAAATAATCAGTCGAATTTGTCTCTTTGGGAGGCGAGACTCAAAACCCAGGTTAGACGGCCCTCTTGCTTTAACATTATGTACAAAATCATATGTATATATATATATATTGGTATATTTCTCTATTACAATTGCTTTATTTTCTTATTATGATTATTGCCTATTTTTGGGAGGTAACAATAATTCAATTAATTAAATATCTATGTAAAATATACGATATCCGATATCCGAGACTTCTCTCTCTCTCTTCCTCTCACTTTTCAATACGAAACAAAATGGCATCATTGATATTTTCATTTGAAGGATTCAGAAATTAAATTAAAATTCAGCGCAGGATAATCTTTTTCTTACTTTTGTGATGTATATTGAAATAATTGAGTAAATCCATATGTATTTAATTAGTAATTAGTAAAATTGATAGGGGGGAAAAGAGATTAATTGGGGATTATTATATGATTGGTTGTGACCTAGCAGGATCAGCCTTATTACTCTTACCGCTCGCACCTAATAAATACTGGACTGACGGGAGGGGACTCGACATTGGCTCGAGCCCTCGCTGGACGTTCACCCTCCTCCACCTCCTCAGCTCTAGCCTCATTAGGCATTGGACAATCCCCACTCCGGGATGCCCTCACCAACAAAGATCCACTTCAACAACTGACCCCATCCTCAGCAGACTCCCTTCGTCGTCTAGGAAGTTTAGGACTCACTCCGTCACGCTCTCGGGATTTGATCTCTTCATTCTCATCGACGGCTGGTGTCGTGTCCTCCTCCTCCACTGGAGGGATCACCATGGACCCGACGGGTGGTCGAACCACACCAACCTCCGTTCTCCTCCAACGGATGTCGGACAAGGAGAGTGATGCTCTCCTCCGTAAAGAACTCCTCTCTCGTAGTCTCCTCGGTCGGGATCTCCTCAGTCGAGACACTTTAAAAGAAGAACTTGAAGAGAAAGCAGAGAAGATTGCATCTCGATTGGCTCTCACCTCCATGGGTGGTGGGGGTGTTTCTTCCACTCCACAAAGTATCCTTAGTCGTGTCTCCTCCACTGCCCCCACCACCACCACCACCATCCCACCTAGTCTACAACAACTCCAACTTCAACAACAACAACTCGTACAACAACAACAACAGCTCCCCTCCTCACATCATCATCACCATCGACAACATCATGAGGATCGCTCATCATCCTCGTCGAGTGGGAGCGGTCTCAAACTCCTCACCATCAATCCATCCGAGTTCCTCCGGTATAAAATTGAGAGGCCGTCCTCCACGTCCAGTGATGGGATGATGATTGGGAATGGGATTAGTGGGGGGGTGGGGGGTGGGATTCCTCCGGGTCACTCTGGAATCCTTCGTGTCCATCTATTGGCAGGGAGAGCATTGAGGAGTACAGTGAGGAATACGGATTCAACGATTCGAACGAGGGATCTCTATTGTGTTCTAGAATGTGATCGTGTTCATAAAGCGAGAACTGTGGTGTGTACAGGGGATCAGAATTTCGATTGGGATGAAGTTTTTGAATTGGATTTAGTGAGCAATAAAGAACTGGATTTCCTCATTTATTCATGGGATCCACAATTGAGACATCGGTTGTGCTATAAAGGCTCTGTGAATCTTATACAAATCTTGAATGATAATCCGGGCTCTGCATTTCATCAGTTGGCCATCAAAGTGGAGCCGAGAGGGACGTTGTATGTCAAACTCAAACATACTCCACCGCAGGATGCTTTCAAAAGGGAACTCAAAACTGTGGGATTGTTTGGTGGTGATGTGTCCAATGTCGTCATGGCCGAAGGTAAATACACACACACACACACTTTTTCTCCATTTCTCAATTATAATTATAATTTACTCGATGCGGTTTTTTTTGTTGTACAGATTCTGGATTCAATGTCCCATTAATCGTTCAACGGTGCATAGAAGAAATTGAGCGACGTGGTTTAGACATAATTGGACTGTATCGGTTGTGTGGCTCTGCTACCAAAAAACAAACACTCCGAGAAGCTTTTGAAAGGAGTCCGAGAGTCGTGGATTTATCCGCGGAAAATGTACCCGATATTAATGTTATTGCTGGTAAGTTGTCCTATCCTTTCCATTTACAAATTATCCCCACAAAAAATGTGAATTTCCCTGTTCCGTTTTCTTGTATTATGCAAATGCTTCAAATTTTAATGTGTAAGTTTCTCAATCTGACAATCTTGCGATTATTGCGATCTTGAGAGAAATTGTGAGAATGAGAACTTTAACTATGTGTGTGCAGGATATGAAAAAAAGAAATGGGGGCGAAAAACTTTGTTTATATATACTTATACCTACATGAAATGATTTCCAAATATCAAATACACAAAAGTTTTTTCGCAGTACAATAAGTTTTAAGTCTAATGGAATAAGTTTCAAGTTGGAGTTTTGCTCCAACAACTCTCTGTGGCTTTGACTTTTTTGAGAGTGGAAGAAGTTGCACTCGACTTTTTGCAGCTCTATTTTTGACTGTTTCGTTATATAGTTCAAAATTCAAAAATTGTTCATTCATTCTTCAAGGAATTTCTATCTCTCTCTTGATTTCTTTAGGGAAAACTCAATGAAAGACGAAGAAAGAAAAATTGTTATCATAAAATGCTCATTTTTTTCAAATCTCAATTATAAAGCTAAAAAACGGCAAATGAAAAAAAAGTCTTGCAGATTTTTTTTTCTACTGAGGAATTTCCTTGCGCGGGAACTTTAAATTTAAGATACAAATTTATTCGGCAACGGCAAATTCCGCAAATTTGGAATTAATTTACAAATGTAAAATTCAACGAAAACATCCTGAATGCTCATCTCATTATATTTTGACTTGGTTGAATTTGTGTGTAGGAGTGTTGAAAGATTATTTACGTGAGTTGCCGGAGCCTTTGCTGACCAAGTGTTTGTACCAAATGTTAGTGGATGCACTTGGTGTTTGCCTACCCGACGACCCAGAAGGAAATGCCCGACTTCTTTTCTCTATTATCGAATGTTTACCAAAACCGAATAGAGTAAGTTATCTTTATAATTATTACTTATTATTACTATTGTGATTATTTATAACTGAATATTGAATCATTTGTTAATGTTTGTTTTATTTACATTTGTGTGAAAAAATAGTGTACACTCCTGTTAATATTGGAACATCTGAGTCTCGTGTGTTCACTAAGTGATCGGAATAAAATGGGTCCGGGCCAATTGGCCGGGAGTTTTGGTCCGATCCTCATGGTTCATTACGATGGGACGAGCGAGAGTTTAGACTTCCAACCACCCATCAAAGTATTACAATATTTATTGGAAGTGTGGCCAGCTAAATCAGGTAAAAGTGCTTCGTATATACTTTTTTTCCCGACATATAAATTCAAAAATACTTTCCTTCTTCTTCTTCGTCTGTATTATCTATTTTCCATATTATTTGTCATTATTTGCATGATTATATTTCTCTATTATTTACTCTCTTCATTTACTCACTCATGTTTTTCAATTATTTTGACGTCATTTACTTGAATACATATGTCAACTCTTTATTATTGCCTTTATACAGTTTATGAATATAGCGGCTGAGAATTCTTTACGATTCAAATTGTGGGTAAAAATCTAAATCTAAAAATATGGGCAATAAATGTGATATGCACACCCCACTTCTACACAGGGATTATAAAGTGTGGAAATGTAGGTAGAGTTGCGTGTCAATAGGAGTTAATTGTGATTCTATTTTAATTCTGTGGGTTTATATTCGTACTATTTCTCGTTGTCAGTAAGTATGTACTCATGTTTTCAGTGCCGTATGTATATTTTATCCATGTTAGGGAAACTTGCAGTCGTATTCCTATTTCATATCGTGAGTTTAATCGTAATCGTAGATCGTAAATTCTACAAATTTATTACAAGGGAAAAAGTGTTGTATAACTTATAAGTTGTAAATTCTAAATGAGAAATGTAATATACGAAGGAAAATACTAAATACACAGACTTTTTTTTGTAGGGTACATATACATATATTCTTTTGCATTTGCATTCACATGGGAGAATTATTTCAATTCAATGGGCTGTCAAAGGAAAACAAAACTCAAAGCTCAAAAAGTGACGACTATAGAAAAAGGAAATTGCTTTTCTTTTAATTCAATTCCATAGTACTCAAAATACATGGGAGGATTGTGACTTGATATCATGTCAAATGTCAAATTTATTTTGGGTTTTGAGGGGAGTAGTTTTGTGTATGGACATTGACAGTGTCAATTTGACACTACATTAAATAATTCTGCGATCCATGTCAATTATGTATGAATGTGTTCATTATTTGTTCTGACCTGGTCTACATCCATCCATCCATAGTTTAATTGTGTTCAATGTCCAAAATGTGTGTTCGTTCACATCGTTGACAAGTTTTAATGTCCATGTACACACACGGGAGACGTGTAAAATGTGAGTAGAATTTTAATTGAGTCCAGCGCAAATTGGTAATGAATAAATGAATTGATGGCTATTCGCATTTTCATTGTCATTTAACCATGTATTATTGTACAAGAAATACAAGTTCAAAAATCCGTTTCTGTTATTAATGAATATTAATGATTGTGATTAGTCTGGAGACTGAAAAATGGCCACGTTTCTATTTATTACTATGTAAAATCAAGATATTTTTATTTTTCCACATGACAATTTTCTGTCAGTATTCGCATGACATCGGAATTTGATTTTTTGATGTGGTGCAATTTACGACTTTCGACTTTCCACTGTCGATCTTATCTGTGGATTCAGAAGTTGAGCTCTGAATGAAAGCTTATCACTCGAAATATCTTTCTTGGCCTTCAGACAATGAATTTGAATGAGAAATTCCCCCATGTAAATTATATGTAATAATAACACGAAGGATTTTTCGTCAAATTAATAAGTCATTCATGTGAAGTGTAGTACAACACAGCAATCTGCATGTTTGTTATTCATCCTACTCTGGAGAAAATGCCGTCCTTTTTTCACTTGTATCTGTACTTTTCGTCGAGCCCATACAAATAAAAATAATACCATACACAGTCGCTATATATACGTAAACAATTGTATAATAATAATAATACTAAATGTTCCTAGACGCTATACATATAAATTCGATAGGTACTCTCTCTCTCTCTCTCTCTCTCTCACTCTCTACACGAGGAAAGCGAGAAAGGAGAAAAAGGTTTCGTGTCAAAAAGTCATTTATTTACAATCACCAATTAATTGCTAGTTGGGGAAGTTTATCTTCAGGTTGAGAGCAAAGTCGTCATTGGGACGTAATTTGTTTCCTATTTTCATACGACTAATTGGAATTGTCAGGCAATAATTATTATTGAGTGATTAGACGCACGACATATTTTTTCCCATGTACAAACTATCCAACCGACTCTATATTTTCACTCTACATACACACAGTCAATACTCTCAATACATAGTAGACGAGAGGTTTTTGGTGTGTATATTCTGTATATGGTTTTCCGTTTTTCCGCCTGCTAGCTTTTCCAAAGGAAATGGAAAATGTGGACTCTCGCAACCATATATACGAAACCTAATTAATATTTATGAGGACGCGTTTTCCATTTTGGTTAGACTAACAAAAGTATACGTACAGTACAGATATGTATTTACGTGGAAATTGTTTACATAGTTTACATAGGTACAGTTACATGTGTGTAGTTTGTACTTATAGGGAAGAGGTTTTTCCGTAAAAAAGCAACAGGATTGGGTGAGTACAGTTTATTTTTTGTTGGGTATATCCTGACAAATACACTTGACTTGAACCGTGGAGAGTCTCTGTTTGTATGTGTGGAAAGTGGAAAGAGAAGAGGAAAATCAATTTGTGTAGGAAATTAGAAATTATAGTCTATTTACCGTGTGTCTGTGTGTGTGTGTGTTGTTTGTGTGTGTGTTTGTGTGTGGGGGGAATCGGAATTAATAGGAAAGATTTGTTAAATATGCATCAATCATTTCATTTCCCATGTAGAATTTAGAATGTAATGTGGGCGCCTCATGAAGAATTGAATTCCATATGTATTCAAGTAAAAGACAAGAGTGTCTTGAGTATTTTTGTTTGTTTTGTATTGTTTTCTTGTATTGTTTTTCTATCGATTTAAAAGCGTTTAGATGTAGATATTTTATATGCAATACGATGTGGGTCCTTCAGTGACGACTTTGTTGCAGACAGTTCGGGGTCAGGGGGGAGTGGCAGCGGGAGCGGAAGTAGCACGGAGGGGCCCTTCGCTTTTGGGCAAAGGTCGTCCATTCCTCCATTCCAACCAAACTTCCATTCTTTCGTCCAGATCCCAGAAATCAGCGCCCTCGTCGACGACATTACTCCACTCAAGCCCTTCAAAGCAGTCACCTGGCTTTCATGAGTCCTCCAACATCTCCTCATCCACGCCTCGACTACCTCAAAATCTCAATAATCAAATCCAACAACATCAACAACAGCAACAAAGTTATCATTCTCATTCTCCACATCATCATCTCACTTCCACCACCAACACGACGACCACAAGCTCACAACAATTACAACAAACATCCTCCTCATCCGGGATCCTCACTCTCACACCCTCCACCACATCTAGCTCACTAACCTCTGTCACCACACCGAATTCTCTCACGCCCGTCTCGTCCACTGCAAAATCCATAGCTCCAGCAACGACCTCCTCCAATTATTCTCTCACCTCTGAATTCTCAACCACGTCCGTCACATCCCCCACGCCTGGAATGAAACCATCCGATACGAATGAAGAACTCTTTACCAGTGTGTCCGTTCGGAGTCGAGTCTCTGCATTTGAGCAGTCTACAACGAGTACGGCCACTCCGATGGGGAATCTCTTTGAGGAAGTCTCCACAGTGACGCTCGCGACGTCGGCAACAGCCAGTTCCAAAATGAATCTCCCACCCACAAATGGACTATCATCCACTTCCATGATGGACAATCAGTCAATAATTGATCAACAACCTTCAACACAATATCAACAGCCACAATATCCACAGCCATCTCAACCCCCGCCTGTCCCTCCATCACCTTTCCCTGGAAGGAGATTTTCGGGTGGCTCAGTTCCAGGTCGTGCGGAACGAGCAGACTCTTTAGAAGACAAAGAATTGAGTACAAAACGGAAACTCCCAGCACTCCCACAACAACAACAACAACAATCGCAACAATCGCAGGGTTATTCTCATCCAGATTTACCACCCACAAGTCAACAAACTCAACAGTATTCATCAGCCGACGAGCCAAATAATATTTTTGGAGGCATCTCCAGCTCACCTTTCTATTCTCAATCTTTATCAGAACAGCAACAACAGCATCAGGATTATAATATTATGACGAGTACCGGCGGTCGTTTCCAACCGTTTACTGGTACAAACATCCCAACGAATGGTGAACAAGATCTCCGTAGTTATAACCAACAGCAGCGACTACAACAACAACAACAACAGAGTAAACCGATAAATGTTCCTCCTCCGCCACCACCCAAACCTGGGATGGCGAGTAGAGCAAGGCGAGATCGAGATGTGGAACGAGATAGAGATAGTGCAAGTCAAGGGAGTCAATCTCGTTCTCAATCTCAGTCGGAAGAAGAGAGTCCACCGGATGACTCTCGAAGGGGAAGTACAGATACCGGCGGTTCCGGGACTGGAGAAACAGTTGCGGGCACTGGCGGTCAGTCTCATTATCTGGATAGAACATAGAAGTAGAAATGAAAAATATGAAATGAAAAAAAGAGACCGTAGAAAAGTGTAGAGAATCCCATATTACAAAATGTTGTATACATAATTCAAAACCATATACAGTTCAAAAGGTCAAAGCTCATAAATCATTGTAGTGATTTTTGTTTGTAATGTTTTACTCCTTATATAGTGACGAGTAGCTCCACGTCCACACCCACCACCGTTCAGTCACAGAGTAGCAATAACAGTAAAGGAAATAGTCCCATTGCCACACCTCCGCCGGTCCCACCTCGTCTGACCAGACATCATGGATCCGGTGACTGGTCATCCCCAAAGGTTATACTTAATTCACTTAATTCCTCCAGAAATCTCTCTCCTCTTCCATTAAATTGTTTTCTATATTCTACTACATGGATAACTCATTTGAATATGTATATAAATTGATTTTTGTACAGCCTCCTGGAACACCTCCGGCGGCTCCACCATTCAGTATAGAATCCACATCACCGTCATCCTCCCCACCTTCAATTCCTCCGCCGGTCCCCCCGCGACGGACAGTCGCCAGAACACCAAGTCTCGATGGTAAAAACAGATTATTTTGACAGTATATACTTACACAGTTTCTTTATGAAAGATTTGAAAGGATTGTGGCTATAATGACGGATGATAAATGAAATTACAGGGCGAGAAGCCTTCGAAGTTGATTGCTACACAATTAAGGAAGAAAATGGCGAAGAAGATTATTTAACATAGTAACTGACAAGTAGAAAATTGGAATATTTACAAACAAATAAACGCCCAAATGAATAAATCTAAATAGCAATACATTTTAGCAAAACAAAACAAAATGATCTTTATACAAACAAACAAAAAATCAGCAAGCATCAACAAATGGCTGCCATTTTTTCCCCAGATGTGCAATCACAAACTCAAAACAAACCGACTTTCAAACAACGTTATAAATTTGATAAATTTCAAATAAGTAATTCTAAAATATAAAAAGTATTTTTCTGTTCAAAATACATTACCCATAAACGAAACAAATAACTACTATACATAAAATAATACATTTGTACTTTGTACCGATAAGGAAAAACTATAAAAAAAAATACGGTTTCAGTATTAAGATTTGTAGCTTTTAAAATTATTACATATATACTTAAATATTTAATTAGGGAACTAAAGAAAAGTATTATGATTACACAATGAAATACAGCAGATGATGATAAAATTATGTATGATTTATATAGGGATTGAAATGTGTGGGATGCGAAATTGTGGAGTATGTGTTGAAATATGAATGAAGGAGAGGATTTGTACAGAGGTCATCAAGTAATATATATACTAAAATGAATATATACAAAAAAAAATAAAAGAGAAGATAAAGGAGGATCTCGGAGCAATTTTGAATATTTTATCAATTACAGTACCTAATGGCCCGAAGAGAAACTCTGTGCTTACAATTAAAGAGCAATAAAACTCAAAAATATCATTGTAAATATATTCATACTATTGTTAATTATGACTAACTAGCTTATAATATCAAGATAAATATACAAATATTTAGGATATTTCTTATAGGCGCAGAAGAATTAAATTTCTTACAACAAAAAATAAAGCTTTTTCACTTTAAATACTATAACTAATAAAAATAAATACTGAAAAGTTAGCAACTGAATACATACCGCTTGAAATATTGGAAATATCTGTGTCTCCATATATATATACAGTCTAAAAATACAGTCTACACGAACGTGCTGAATATCCTTCTTGTAGCAGCCTATACTTAAAATTACACTATTGTACTTATGTGACGACTAACGATAAAATTATACCTAAGCAATATCTAAAATACATAATAGCCAACAAACAAGTCCACAATGTCCGAACTGTCTCGTCGTTTTACTTACATTTGATTAATGATGTCCTGGTACTGATTAATTCTTAAATAGGTATTTAAAAAAAAAATCTACCGTACCTTCTTTCTCCATACATTATATTAATTATTGGGATGGACTGCCAGAATAATATAGTATAACCTATGAATGATATAAAAAAAGGTACGTACTTCGTAGTATATAGCTAAAGCTAAAGTAAATAATACCTTACTCAAATAACTAGAACAATCAATAGAGAGACACACACAAACACTGCTTACTGTTACTGCTCACTGTTTTCTGTTGTCACTCAACAGTTAATAGTATATTTTTAATTTGATTATGAAATGATCATTTTCACATTTCAATATCCATATCCAAGATAATCATTGTTTTTTCTATATATTTCTTTTAATTAAGAATATTGTAAAAAACGAGGGAGATTTATATATATGCATAGTTGTTGTTATGTACTTGCAATGTAGTAAAATACAGGGGAAGCTAAAGGATTATTACTTACAAGTAAACCTTTTTTGCTGTTTTCGATATTGACCTGGAATTGACCTTACTGGTCAATTCGAGTCTCCTGAGCATGAATATGAAGTAAGATTTTGTGCTCAAAATTCTTTTTTTGACATTTAAACACTTTCCCATGGTTTTTTGAAATTTGGAAATTTTTCATCTAAAATTTTGAAAACTTTTTGAAAAAATTTCAAATTTTCAAGAAAAGGGCTAAAAACTCTCAAA
>JAIUND010000996.1:0-45423 GCA_034699125.1 Gisinianus flammeolus | reverse complement strand
AAAATTTAAAATTCCCGCGCGTATTCAAGAAACTACCATCGGAAAATCTATTCGGAAAACAGCGAGACACCTACTATATGTATCATTGTGAAAAAACACTCACCTTCAAAACGTTGGGCATTAAAGGGATGGATGAAGATTCCACTCCAACACTACCATTACCAATATTGCCTTCAGAAACACTACCGAATCTTGCATTCTGCTGGAAAAAACAATAAAAGTTTTGACTCACGTCATTAATTCCGTTTTTTGAATCCTCAACTTTTATCAATCTATTTACTACCATTTTAGAAAAAAAAAAAGCTCAGGAAATGGTGATAAAATTAAATTGTTAGTCAAAAGTCAAAAGGGGAGTTGAGAATTATTGTTATTGTGAAGGCTCATCGAATTTGAGTGTACATATATATAGCTCTGTAGAGGTTCTCAGAATGAAATGAGTCAGATGAGAGAAGAAAGGGGAAAGGGGAGAGGAAAATAGGAAATATATAAATGGAATCAGAATTAGATAATTAGAAGTGACGAAACATGGAGAAGGGTTCAAGGGAATTCAAATGAATGAATGCAAGTCTGTAAATGTGGCACTCAAATAAATCCTCGCCGTAACAACCATCCACGTTTTTTTCTTTTTCTTCTTCTTCTTCTTGGTGCTCAAGAGTCATACAAAACGTGTTAAACGTGGTCGTTTTTTCTGTTGTTTTTGCTCGGTGGCAAAAATGAGTGGAGATTTATGTGAATCAAAATCATCAGGCAGTTTGTACTACTACAGTTTGTACTGGAGAGATGAGAGAAGGAAAAGGAAAAGAAAAAGGAGAGAGAGAGAAAAGTAAAAAGGAAGAGCAGGACAAAAAAAACTAAAAGTTTAATAATAGTCAGTTTGTTACGCACGAGAGAGGAAAAGGAGCTGAGAAAGGATAAAATGAGACCAAGATAAAATTCCAGAATGTGTACAGTTTCGCAATGTAACGTAATGGAATGGAAACGAGTTTCATGAGGAGTAAATAAAGAATTGAAAAGCACTCTAGAACGACAGAGAGAAAGAGTGAGAGAGAGAGAGAGGCAAACGGAGAGGAAACGGAAGAAAAATTCAAAGGAGGAGAGAATCCCTAATAGAAAATAGAAAGGAAACTCTACAAGTATTAAAATAATGTTGAGCATATTACATCTCCGTCGTCACACGACGAAACTAAATTGAGAGCACCATTTCCTACGACATATTTTATAAACTGCCGAGAAATTAAGTGTCTAGTCGTATTTGATTTTTAAATTATTTATTATGTATGAGTTGAAAAGGTTGAAACATACCGCAAATAAAGGAGATCCATTGATGACGACACCCTCAGCAAAACGAACTCGATTTGGATTACATTTTAATTTTGCCTTCTTGGCAGCACTCAACAGTGCGCTCTTTCTGGATGACTGCTGATAAAACGGACGTGAGGAGGATGATGCGATGATGCGTCAGTCACATCCAGTCATCATAAAATGGAAGAGAAAGGGACAAGACAAAAACAAAAAATATATTGGTTAGTTAACTCGTTAAAATTTCATTTCACACATCAACTTTTAAACTCAAACTAAATTTCACATTTACAATTTACCCCATTTTTTTTTGAACTATGTACATACATGAAATTGAATTAAACGAGAGATGTAATTCCCAATACATCTCATCTACTTTTATTTTCCCATACATTACACAAGTCTCAATGCAATCAAAAAAATAAGAGTCAAATGTGTGAGTGGGGAAAGGAAGGAAGAAAAATGGAAAGAATGAAACAGGCAATTTATGTACAATATTCACTGATGGTACGCAAAACGCTAGACGATCTTGAAACATTTGTATTTTTATTATACGATGTCGTACATTTTTTCCCGTCGTCATCCGCGTGTGCGTTCAATTTAAGTCTGATATCTAAAAGCAACATCCTGTATACAAGTATACATATCCCGAACTGCGTATGTATATATATTAAAATGTTATAACTATATGTTTTGGTGGTGACAAAGAACAAGGAAACAGGTTTACTCTCAAGTCGAACTACTCACTACTCTCTACGACTACACAATAAATATATGACTAAATATCAATATTTAAAAGATTATACTAAAACATGTGTGTGTGGACTGGATATAAATTCGGATATTTCATTTTATTTTCATCTACTCAACTCCATATTCCACTCACAAACTTTTCCTCAAGATCACATTCCTTTGGATAAGTGTGTTTGCGTATATATATTTTATATTTTACATGGGCTTAGCTTGACGTAACTCATCCTCATATTATCAGAATTGCCTAGAGCTTCAACATCCATCCCAGTCGTGAACATACATAGTTGTTTCTTTTCCGGGTTTCTCTGGATCTGGATGACATTTGAATGGGGGGAGAAAAAGAAAAAGAAAACGAAAAAGAGAAAGAAAGAGCTTGGATGGGGGAAATGATATAAATATACGGATGGAAACATTGGGCACTAAAGGGAAAAGAGAGGGAAATGAAATATATAGGACCCAGACGAAGAATCGGGATTTGAGGTAGACTCTTTACGTCAAGGCAAAGTCCCACGCATGAAAGACTATCAAGTGAATCATAACAAGAGCAGAAACAGAAATAGAAACAAAAAAACAGCAACAGTATAAACAAACAAATAACAACAACAACAACAACGACAAGAAAAAATGGCAACGAATGTTCGTAGCTTGCAGGATTGACACAGTTAGGAAGTAAAAGCAGGACAAGAAACGAAACGAAACTGAGGGGGGAAATGTGAAGGGTGCAAGTTTTGTAGTTGGTCGTTGCTTTAGCTTCTGGCTGCTTTTGTCTAACAGTAACAGTAATAGTTACTTTGTTCCATGTTCTCAAGAGCAGGAAGTCTGACTCTGACTTGGGTTTAGATCGAATTGTTTTGGTAGTTTTACACAAAAGTGTAGTATATATAGAGGAGAGAGTCAGAGTCCAGAGGTTCTTCTGGGCAGGGAAAGAACGGGGATTTGAAGTGATGGGGGGAGAGGGGGGGCGAAGGACAGACCCACACACATATAAAAAGAGCGTTTCTCTCATTAGATACGTATAGATGGATACACATTAGACATATATGTATGGATATGACCACAAAAAACATGATATTTTGGCTAAGAAAGTAGTCGTCGAGAACAGAGATGGACATAAGAAGGAAGAGGAAGAGGAGGAGAAGGAGGAGGAGGGGGGATCAATAGAGAGTGTACAAGAAAATCAACTCACGTTGTCGGCGGCGGGTTGACAGACCGTCAACTGCACGGTTTCCTTGCATGAGCGCACCAACTGGATAACATGTTCACGAGGCGCTCTTCTAACGTCTTCTCCGTTGATCATCAAAATTTGATCTGCAGCCAGGAGTTTGTCAACGCTCGGGCCTCCTTCGGTAACAAATCTACACACACACAAAATACAAACCCGTCGTTTTTAACAGCCTTCTCCCTTTCTCACCCAACAGACAGAAAAACAAGCAAAAATACTCACATACAACCACACACACACACACATGCATACAACTGCTGAGTCCCCAGCAAGTATTTTTCTCTCCCACCCTCAATCATTTACACATACAAGTTTTTGACATTACATATTACCCAATAAGAAAAATATACGTCGTACCTTGTACAAATACACACGCTCTCCATGACACACACACGTACACACACACACACACACGCATCTCTCGTCTTTACATCTCCATATTCCCATTCTGTTGCCATTTTTATGGTGCTAACTCAAAGGATCAATCATAAATACTATCACTCACGCACTCCCTTTCCCATTTCCCTTTCTTTAACAATGTTCTTTTCCCATAGGTGATTTCAGTCCTCTAAAATAAAATGCTGACAATTTTATCTTTGTCTTTGTACAGGAGAAGACTACATAGAAAAAATCTATCGATTCATTGAGACATCAACCGGTTCTTCAATCTCTACACTCTTCATGTACATTCACACGCACACATATGTCTTTTCAACTTTCCACGTACATGTCGAGAAAAAAAACTAATTTTAATACGTCAGCTCGGTTTATTACAAAAAAAAAAAACAAGATTCCCAGTCATTTGAACTTTTTTTATGCTGTTCCTAATAAGAACGTGGATTTAACGATGTGACACCAAAAAACACCACACACTCTCGACACTACTCTCCTCGAGTCTCTAACAGGAGGAATTATTCTACTCCTTTCTCTGCTATCTATTAGTTTGGTTTGACTGGGCTTGGTTTGGTGGGGTTTTCGTGGGCTATACTCAATTAATAAAGTCATCCAGGACATGACAGGTTTGGTAATTCCTCGAACAGTTCCTCGTCCATCTTCATTAGTCAAAGAATTACAGATTACAGCTTGAGACACACACAAACACACATCCACATCCACATCCACAGATATTTAGTGAAGGATGACTTAAAAAGTTGAATGAGTGAGCTCAACATTGCCATTATCTACAAGAGAATGCAGCCCATCTCTCCCTCTCTCTCTTCTTTCCTCCCTGCCTTTTCTGCATACCTTCTTGGATTTTTTGAATTTGACTTGCACATATTCTTCTTTTTTCCCTTCCCTTTTCTTCTAGAAGCTTACCTATTGATATATATGTATACAAATTCTCATTCCAATCCTTTCAGTTTTTTTCTTGAATTTTTTGATGGGGGAGGAACCGAGTCGACAGTCTACAGCAGATATATCGTCGTCATTGCTATATCATGGTTCATGGTGAGGAGGCGACTTCTAGACTGCTGTTTAGTCTACGAGTCTAATTTGGGTTTATTACGTCATTGGAAACAGAGAATTGGGAAACGTCAAGTGTCTTTATGTAGACAGTATGAACATTGTCCTCCTCTTTCCCCCAAAAACTCCTTTGAAAATTTCTCAAGTTTTCAACTTGAATGTCTTAAGTCTTCCATCGACTCTCTTTCAAATGGTATTTCTTAGAAATATATTCTCCATTCTCCAAACAGACAGAGAGAGAGAGAGACAGAGAGAGAGAGACAGAGAGAGAGAGAGACTGAGCATTCAGGAAAACAAGATCCAAAAACCAAGAAACCAAGAGCAAAAGACAAAATCTCATTTCTTCTTCATTTTCCTTATACATACGCGTATATCAGTACATTCGAATTCTCTACGCATTCCCTATCAACTCTCAATTCTGAAGCTGTCTTTGCCTCATTCCAGTCCAACTATCATTCGAGCTGTATGTACGAGACGCATAATTTTAAATGTGTTTGGTCAGTACATGCTCACACCTATCGTACATATACATTTATGTACAACATGCGTATGTTGTATGATTGTATGTTGTTTTTATACTTGAGAGTAAGTATATCAGTATATGCGTGTGATTAAAGTGAAGTAATGTTAAGTATCGTCAGAGTCAGAGAGAAAGAGAGAGAGAATTTTCATCCAACCAGACAAATCGTGTGGCTTGATAAGAACCTAAATGTAAAGTACTGTGAGAGTGGAGAAAATAGAATGCTGTCTCTTTCTCTCTTTCAGCGATGCTAAAACTCTCTCTCTCTCCTCGCTCTCTTTTCCTCTCCTCCATTCACATCCTGACCAGTAGTGAAATTTGTTTGCCACAAAATGAAAGTTGAATAAAACCATTTGGGTTGGAGCGTCTGGTCTGTTTGGAGTGAAAATGTTAGTTGGTGGCTTGGCAAACCTTTCACTCCTCTCCCACCGTCCATTCACTTGTAATTGAATATGGTTTTTCTTTCTCCGCTTGGTTACACAAAAGCTCAACTCCTACTTTCTCTCTCTCTAACAAAATCTCTTACCAAAGAAAACGAAAATGTGTGTTCGAAAACACATACGATATATAGATGTACATACAATATGTGTACTCTATTCCATATATAACTTATCGTACACAGGCGAATGTGCTTTTCCATTTAATATGGAGATGGAGATAGAAAGTATATGGAGCCTTTTCAATCCTCAAAACTATCTGTAGAACTCCTCTGTCCCAGAATACTGATAACTAAAAAATATTGCATGTATGTACAAAGTACACAGGCATCCAAGAAATGACGTTTCAGACGTCATCCGCACAAGTCAATAAATACACATTAATACTTGAATCGTTCTCTTGAATTACAGTAGAAGATTCTTTTGATTGAGGATGGAGACTGTGGACATTGACATGTCTTGAGTATGTGTGTGTCATGACGTGTATTCGTAGTCGTATCGGGTAAGTATCAATAACAATTTAACTCGTTATTAGATGTGTACAACTATATATATTCCTTACCGTACGATGACAGGTTTTTCGGATCCAGCAACAAAACCGAATCCATACTCTTGGTGACGATTTAAAATGACTTCTCTAGGTCTGGGAGAATCGTCATGAATTTCTCTGCGGGGATCATCGTAGGTCGTCGTTTTTGTTAAATGACTGCAAAGATTTTCATATAAAGGAAAGAAATAAAATACATGTTTAAGTAAGACTTGACGTGCACGAAAAAATTGAATGAAATTTCATGTGTTTCATATGTACAAGTAAAAAAAAATGTTTGAAGTTTGTCAAACAGAGGCCTTATGAAATATATGCTCATAGAATTTAAATATGGAATTATCTAAGATTTTCTTGTACAATTTGACAATTTATTTATTTGACAGATGAAATCAAGTCAAAGTCTACACATATCTTACTAGCTTTTGATCATAAAAGTGACTCGTATAGCTTTAGCTTTTGACACACAAGTGTTTGCATCATATACATAAGGAGTCTGAGAAAGATTTTGGAGGAGGAAAAAAACGGGAGGGGATATGATGGGAAGAAGGTGAGACAAGTCGGATTTTAATGATGTTCCTTTCTCTTTCAAAGAGTTTAGAAGAATCTGTCATATATATGGATCTATTTTCATCTCGATAGAAAGGAGAGTTGAAAACAAAACTTGGAAAAACGTATCACTCGACATTTGCTTTGACAGTTAGGAAATAAACTAGACAGAGTTCTCTACTTTTTTCTTTCCACTCATCTAATTAAATTATCGTTCATATTTTACTCAGGGAATAAGCCTGATGATCAAAATCATTTTGTTTTTGTCATTACGTGAAAGGTGAAGGTGTGTATAAAACGAAAACGAAAAGGATGCAACTTGTGTGCTTTCAGCTTTTAATCTGTGCTCTCAAATCCCAGGAGCAAGTACAAAAAGAAGTCAGGTACTTCAATAAATTTCACCGACACCGCGCTACTGACCACAACTCACAAACACTGTTATGTACGATATAAAGTTGGAGAGCGTTTCCCCCGATCCCGCGGTCTTTGACTTATTTACAATGTAAAACTTTTCCCTTTTCCCTATTTGATTCCTTCTTCTACACATATTTCTACCTTCTAAATCTTTAAGAGTCGGCAATTTTTAAAATCTGATTTGGAGGTCCAAAGGAACCATAATATAATCATAATCATAATAATTTTATATTTACAAACTTTGATCCATCCAACGATCAACTTCAACTTTTCTTGGGCATAATATTTAAATTTTGATAATTCTTGTTCCGTATATTATGTATTAAGTATGGCAAGGAGGGATTAGAAAAGTATAAAACCATATGAATATGAATATGAAATGTGTTATGCTGGTGTAGAAAAAAGTGAAGTAAGAGAAAGAAGGGATTTACTTTATGAAGTAGTCTTTGCCATCCTTATCCGTTGCAATCTCCCAACCGTAAGGGATGGCTGGGCTAGGGCCGGAAAAATCCCAATTTCCTGATGGAGGAATCCATGAAGACGTCTGATTGGTGTGACTGTAAAAATACATACAATAAAGTTCAAAAGTCATTAATCATTCGAAAGTACCTACACATTTTTTCTCTCATGGAATGGATGATGATGATAAATGTATACATACTTATTTATAAATACATATTGGTAACCAAAAATTGTTCATGCATATTCCGATGCGCGTATTATTAAACTTTATTGGCAAGCACTCAAAAAACATCCTGACCTTGATATATATTTCCCGTTTTATCAATTAAGTCATTATTTATGCGTGTATGAAACATTTGGAGTATCTACATATAAGATGTATGAATTCAACAGTGTGTTTGCACTTTGCACACTTTTATTCAGTAAAGTCGTCAGAAAAAATATGAATGTATCATCGCATGTTTTTATCCTCCAAACCTAGTGCAAGCACTTTTTTGATTCGAGGAAATGATCGTTATATAATTGGTTTTGAAAAAAAAGGAATTTCTTTAATGTTGATCATGGAACAACATCCATTTGAACCTTGAATAAATTCAACACTCAACCTTGACTATATATCGATTCCTTTTAAAGTTTAGCAATATCGATTGTCTTGTTTGTATAAATATTTAAGTGTATAAATATATATGTAGTTATGTTCAAATCGAAATGTCCACTATATTTCAATGTCAATGTCGCTCTTTGAGTTTACAGTTTACAGTTGTGGTCAATAGTCCGTAAATATTTAAAAAAAACCATTCAGAAAGACATCGCATGCACACATACGATATGCAGAAATAAATTCAAATTGTTTTTCTAGTTTATTATGGAGACTCTCAAAATCGCAATTTCATGTCGATGGGATGTTTGTAATTCTATATGCAAATAATGTGTGTGTATTACCCCTTTTTTATGTGCGCATATTCAAATGGCTATAAAACTACAATATTAAAGGTTTTATGGTTTGTTTCCCCAATGGTGGAAAAAACAATAATACTACACGGTTGATAAAAAGAATATACCACGAACAAAAATATGAGTATTTGTTCATTTAAACACTAATAAAATGATACAAAATTTAATAATCTTTACAACTTTACGGACCCGTTTTATCTGTGTACAATTTCCTCTCGTTTTCCTCCAGAAACATATGCACCAATTAAAAGCTAACAAAATCATTTACACTGTTTGTATTGATAATTATCATGTAATTCATGTTGGTTTGTGGAACGGACGTAAAAAATTCGTTTCAATGTTTTTTGGAAACACGTTAATGTCCCTCTTTCTCTCTCTCTCTCTCTCCATAGCCACAGTTGTAATGGGACAGAAAATGAGTTAAAGTACTAAAACGATCCAGCCACAGTAAAAGTGTGCAAATGTGATCATATAAAAGTTTATTGTTTCTGAAACCTCTCAATTCACTTTCACAGTGGACCCTTTGTTTTTTTGCCCATTCCCCATTTTACACATTGAATTTCTGCTCACAAAGTATATAAATAAATATTGCTTAGTCATTAGTCCCTTTAATTCAGTTCAAACTTGTATTTAAGTCCTCCCCACGTTGAAATTGAAATCTCATTTGATGAAGTGATGTTCACTGACTGATTGTGAACGGTATTTTATTCAAACTCTCTGTTCTTTGGCTTCATATTTAATATTTATCGACCGCTCTCGGTCTTTTCTCTTGTGTTTTAACAAAAAGGCATACGAAATGTCAATTCACATACAACGATGCAAGAGAAAACTCTGCAGACTACACAGACGACTGCATCTTCTTTAATTAAATTGGGAATATTATGGACTACTTAACTCAACTAATGGCTCATAAATAAGAGGGTGGAAATATTGTCCTCGAGGATCTCTTGATAAAAAATTAATTATATTAATTTACGTACGAGCACGGCGAGCGTGTATTTACTGTGTTTACACACTCCCATATTCAATAACAATTTATTTAGGCTGTGTTATCACATCATAACCACTTTTCATCTGTCGTCGTCGTCCCAAGTTTAGAAAACATAGAAAGCGTACAAAATATGATACAAATGAGGAATTGAGCAAGGGCAAATTCAACATTCAATTATAATCATAATCATATTTTAAATAAAATACACATCATAAACTATAGACATCTAAACTTCAAGATTCTCAAATACCCCAATGAATTCTCATCTTATGGTCTAAAATATGAAACATGGATGGATTCTCTGTACATGATACTTGTATTTCCAACTGTATAAAGAATGTGTCAAAACTTAAAAACACAGGGGTAATAACCTGCCGAATATACCCCGAGCTTCTAACTTAGAACCTCCAGTAATGATGTTTGCTTTCGCTGTTAGGCAGGAAACCCTTTTGCACTCTCTCTTTGTTCAAATGGCTAGGCAAGTCATGTGTAGGTAGAGCTTTATAGTCACAATACGGTTTGGAAAGGAAAATGAGGAGAACTACTTCTGTAGAAGCAGAAGAGGAAGAGAAAAAACTCGGGGATTTGTGCGTGTGTGTGTGAGTGTGAGTAGATGAGTAGGTATCAAACATGATAGATGAACTGGGAGAGAATTTGTAACACATACACACAGCATAAATAAGGATAAACATTATAAAGTCATCATCATTTTTTATCATATTATACAGAGGAAATACACACACACACACACACACACACACGCAACATCAAAGCTTTTCTCCATCTCTACATGTCGCCCAATCCGCTGTCTCCCTATCTGTCTCTCTCCTGTCCAAATCACAAAACGGAATCTGTAGCTGTCTCAGGAGAGAGAGAGAGAGAGAGAGAGAGAAGGTAGTCGGAAGAAGAGAGCGAGAGAAAATGTAAACATATACATAATACATCATAAACAAAATGTGTATAAATTCAGGCCTTCCTTCATTCTTTCCTGACTCCTCACGTTAAGTTGAGATGAGATGGGATGGGATGAAATTGTATAAAAGTACAAGGTATTTGTGTGTGTGTATGAGTATGCGTGCTAGTTGCTAGTTGGTAGTATAGCTTCACCTGCCTTTCCATGTTGTACACTTTAAATCCTTTCATGCATATATAATAATCTCCTACCTTCCAATTCCACCTTCAACTTCCACTCTTGACTCAACTTCCACTCATTCGTACGGTACAAAAAAAAACACATTGCACTAATACTGCTACTGAGCTGACTCGGATTTTTGTTTTCAAATACAATTTCCAACGCACACATTTCTGATAAGGACGTACGACGTCGGTTAAGTTTGACTCTTCCTCTGCCTCTAACTCTATGTAACTCCGGAGTCAGTCGAGTTGAGCGTGTTGGAAATATGTCTAGGAATCTGAATCTGAATGAAAAAAAAAAAACTACTCGATATGAGACTCAATTCTAGAAAGTGGCTATTAAGAATGCAACTGGCTTTTTCTCGCTTTCTCTCTCTTTCATATTATAATAATATATAGAGAAATTCTACTCCCGCTGAGATCCCTTCGGCAACGCATTGCCAGTGTGTAAACTACACACTTTTATATGACGGCAATAAGGAGAGCAAACAGAAGGAAATAAAAGCAAAAAGCCGGATAGGAATAATAAAAACAGTAAGGAAAAACCCTTCTCCTATATTTCTCTTTTCTCTCTCTCTCTCTCACTCGTTTTTTCTGATAGGATTTGCCAAACGCAATATGAAGATTTTTTGCCCTCCAGCAAATTCCACGTAGGATGTGTGTTTTTAGATATCCTTCACAAATATTCCTGATATTATTCCACCTTGTACAAATCTCCCGAGCTCTTTCTACGGCAATTATAATCCTAATTTGTTTTTAGCGAGCTCTGTATTTCTCACCTGTTACACGTTGACGTGTATACACACACATACACACGTCTTGAATTAATTCTCAAATAAAAATGCACGACCGAAAATCCTTTTATATACACGTCATATCTGAGAAACGTTTTTTTTAGCATACTGCGGAGAATTTGCACAGTCAAAACGATTACGTTAAAGTGTTAAAGTATACGTGGGAGAGAGTTTGCACAATCGAGTAAGCATTTCTCGGCTTTGTGTGGTGTTACTGCGAATGATGTGAAGATGGAGCAATTCAAAATTGAATGGAGGGATAGAATCGAATCAAATAGAACATTGAACAACACACACACAAGACAGATTTAAATATTTAAAAGGAAAAGAAGGAAAAGTTAAAGGGATGAGAAATGGGATCTTGAATCGAGATGGAGAGTAAGAGTAGAAGATAAGTGAGCGGTACTTACAATATAATAGAAACGGACAAGATGCTTGAAGAAAATGAGAGGGAGAGAGCGAACGAGTGAGTGAAGAGAACGTGAATTGGATTTGTAATAAAATCGATCGATTTGACTCCCAATTGTCATAATTGGAGGTTGACAGTATGTGAATTGTAAATGAAACGGAAGAGGAGCAGTAATGGAATAATGTGTGTATGATAATGTGTATGATAATATATTGGCATTTGATAAGGTGACTCCTATCAAATCCAATATGTGGAGACTCCACAGTGAAATGAAGGGCAAACATGACCAATATCAGCATATTTTACATTACATTACAGACAATTTGAGTCTTCAAATCTTCTTTTCTCTCACCCTCTCACTCACATATAATTTGTCCGATGGTGGAAAGGAAGTAAAACAAAAAATCCTCTATGGAGAGTGTATGAAGACAAAAAGTACGTATAAGAAGTATAAGTAGAAAGGCAACACACGGAGGGAGAAAATACATGTTTAATTTATAATCAGAAAGGAAGAAAATACGACGGGACTGTTCCCAAAATGCTGCTGTTCCAGCAGTTTTCCATTACATGAAATCCCTCCGGCTTATTTTTAGAACATGCTCTTACACACATTACATTACAACATCTCTCCACTTTTTATGCCCACTTCACACGCGAAATAAATTTGCCGAATTTTCCTCTTGCTCACCAAAGCAAACCTCACCATCATTCGAATTTCGATTCTGTCTACTCTTCTCTACTTCTCCCTCTCTCTCTCTCTCTACCTCCCTCTGCTCACTCTTAACATTTCCCTCCTTTGCTTCCTATGTACTTCCGCTATTTCTCTTTCAGTCTACCGTCTTTATCATCCGATAGTCAATAGCTACATAGTTTGTATACAATACGAAAGATCCAACTCTCGCTCTAACTTTTTTTTCTCTATACTTCGAAACTGATTCTCATCATATTACGTTCGTATCCTCCACAGCCGTCTCTCATATCATCTATCCACACCCTGTACATTAGCAATACACACACTCACACTCGCATACATATGTGCATGAACTTGATGCTTTGTGCACGGATAGAAATAAGAAATGCCTATATATCGTACATCGTACACAGGCACTGACACAGACACAACCGCACATTGGATTTGAGAAGAACATACGATGGTGGGCTGTCATGCAGTCGGCTATATTTTATTTAATGCACCACACAACTCAGACACACAAGTCAGAGAGACGGCGATACTTTCCGATTGGAAAAATCCTAGTGAAAAACTTTGCTTTCCCGCAAAACAACTGTTCACACACACATCATATGTACATGTGTACATACATGCATGTAGGTATTCTCTCTTCAAAAGAAAATGTACCGGGTTTCCCCAGTTTTTTCAAAAGGTGTGTCACATCAAGATGGATTGGCCATCCTCCATTCACTTTCCACGCACATAAAATATGAAATCCACAAACAAGCTTAAAAAGGGAGGAAAAAAACTAACCGACATTTACTTAAACTCTCAATCTAATGGGATCTATATCTATCTGTATTGAGTGGAGTGTCTGGAGGCACCAAAAACATACAATATATTGGTACAGACAGACATGTAATTCAAATTCCACTGTGTTTGTGTGTGTGTGACTCTAAATTCTAATGCAATCAAAGTCTACGCACGATATATCTTAGTTCTCTTGCTGTATAACTGTGGTTATTTGCATTGGCAAGTGGGGAATTTTCGGGAGGAGATCCGCGTATGTTTTCCTTCAAAATCTCCCCACTTTGATTTTTAAATTGAGTTTCTCCAGGAGGAGGAGGAGGAGGAGGGAAAAAATTGTGTTGACTCACGCTAAACCAATATAGTGGAGAGAGAGATAAGGAATAATAATCTGGCTTATAGGAGAATGGAGAATGGCATATGGCATATTCTATGTGTAGAATGTGCGTCGGTGTATGAATATAAATATAAATATGATGAGTTTGGGAAATGTAATTTGGATGCGTAATGGGAGAAAAATGTGTGTATTTTACACAACCTGGGACTCGAGACTGCTGCTGCTGCTGCGGCTGATGCTACTGCAGAACGAGAACCTGAACGAGCACCCGCATCTCGATATTGAAAATATTCCGAATCTCCACCGGACTCCCAAAGAGAAGAAGACTCTCCATGAGTCAGAGGTAGTTTTCTCTTGAGAACGGAACCCAACTGTCGTAAATTGCTACATGATAATGATGACATCATGTGAAAATATATATACTTTGAGGAACCACCACCAACCACCAACCACCAACCGGCAACCACAACACCAATTTCCGTATGGGCACAAACTTTACTTTGCTGGGGAACTACACACAATGAATTCAACACGATACACAATTATCACGAGCACCAAATCCCTACCACATTTCACGTGATCACTTTGCAATAATTGTAGATATACTTGATTTAATTGTCAATTACAACTAATTCATAATTAAATAGTGTAGATGGATTTGAAAAAATCCATTTACAAAGTCCAAAATAAATAAAAAATGTTTGTTTGAATTGGGATCCGTAATAAACTGGGGATAAAAGAGGAAATATAATAAAAGTTTGTCTGTGTCTGTCTGTATATATGTGTGTGTGTGTGTGTGTGTGTCTTTTCACATTTCCGATTGGACTGGGAATTGTGGAGAGATGGAGGGAAAAGGGTGGAGGAATTGTGACAAAACAGAGATAAATGTGTGATGTATGTGAGAAATATAAGATTTCCTCGAGCTCAGTTTACCAGTTATCATCACAAATGAAGAATGATGACCGATGATAAATGGGAGATAGGAGATGATTTATTTGACAAAGAGTAAAGGAAGGAAGAAGGGATGAAGGAGTCGGAGTCGGAGGAGGATGGGCATGAGAGGGAAGGAAAAGTAGGAAAGGTAGGGAATTGAGAAAACCCACATTACGATATGTATGAATCTAGAATTTAGAATCTAAGGTAATCAGTGTGATAGGATTGAAAAGACCAAGAGCTTTTAATAGTTCTCTATATGTTCCTTTTCTAAATGGATATCTGTCTCTCTCTTCTCTCTCTCTCTCTATTTTTCAGTGTTCACTCTCTGGCTCAGTCTCACTCTCGCTCACTCTCTGGAAAGTTCGAGTTCGAGCGGCAAAACGAGATGAGAAAAGCTCGCACACACACTCTCTCGCACTCTCTTTACACACTTATACACGGAGGAGAGACACACACAGTGCGAGTCAAACTCAAACTCAAACTCAAACTCAGATTCAGATACGAGAAAGTGAGAGACGACAAGACGAACAGTTTGGGAGCTCAGAGAGAATCTTTCACATGAATAAAATAGCTGTAGAGAAGGAGAAGAAGAAGAAGAAGAGAGAGGATGAGAATACTCCATTGCAAAAATATATTCTTGGTTGTTCATATCAGAGAGCATCGAGGCGACAGAAATAGTCTCGGGGTCTCACTTAAGATTGGAGCAAAAGTGGCAACTAAACTCCCGCTTCTCCGTACTCTTCTCATTCTCCCGGTACCTACTCTCTCTCTCTCCCTCTCTCTTGTATTGTACCCTCACTCACTTTACTCTCCATACTTTTTTTTCAACTTTAAACCATAGCAATCCACTTAAGCCTACGTACACACACTCACACACACACACACACACACATCCCATGTATATTTTCCAATCTCTTTCCTAGTCCAACAAGAACAACCACAATTTCTAGTCTAGTAAGATAAATACATACATTCACATTCACAAGCATACGCACATGAATGCAATTTTCCACACACACACACTTTCCATATGCGAATGCAATTCCGTCTCTGTTGTTTTGTTTCCTCTTCCATTTTCACAGACCAATCGCAAGTTCCAAGTAAGTATACAAAATATGTAGTATGAACCGTGCTAAAGCCATCAAACCATTTTTTTTTATCTCAGAAAATTCCTGAGGCTTTTCCATTTGCATTCAGGAATCAGGAATTTTGGGGGGAGATGTAGATTTTATTTTTTTAAATGTCCATATAAAAGGAATAAAGAAATGTATCTCAATGGATTGGAAATTTAATCAATTTCCAATGTACATGTCAATCGAGGAATGAAATAATGTGGTTTGGTTATGTACAGATATGTGCGTGTGTGTGTGTCTGCGTGTGTGTGTATGATTTGGGTTCAGTGGGAATTCATGTAGGATAAAGTAAATTTTGAATGATGATAGTCCTGGGTGACTTATGACAAGATGGGGAGGAAGCGAGAAACTGTGGTAGAATACGAGTTGACGGGAGTATTCATCAAGTCCCTTCCAAAAATTTCTTATATATACTCTTTCAAAAATCCTTTTTTCATTGTGCGGAGCAATTTGGTGGGTCTTTTTCTTTGCGTGAAGAGAATAAGTTTTTCAAAAGAGTTTGTATGTGTGTGTACTGTGTGCGTGTGTCTGTACGAGAGAGAGAGAGAGAAAGTGCGTACGTTTTCTGTTAGCTTTCACATTTTACATTTTATATACGATAAGGAAGAGGCAGTAGTTGGTAGTTCTAGTTTTACTTGTCGCTTTGTCAACTATTACTGTACAGTGAGAGAGAAAGAAGGAAGGAAGAGAGAAAGAAAGAGAGTTCACATTTGAGTCGAACCATTTCTCCAGTCAACTGCCATCGGCTCAATAGTCAATCTCCATAATGATAGAGGAAACTTCAAAGTCCAAAAAAGCAAGTTTTCTTCCTTTGGCACACCTAAAGACTCTGTTTCTTTCTTTCTCTCTCTCTCTCTCTCAACATCTTTTTGAGCCGATCACACAAGAAAAGTGAATGCATTTTCTCTATCATCGTACTGTTCTCTCTCTCTCTCTCTCTCTCCTTTCTAATTAGTTCCCAGTTGTTGTACTTTTTATCTTATATCTTCGTTTACATGGAAATTCTATCATGTGTTAAATTTTGTTTCGAGAAATTTATTTTCGATTAGTGTGAAAGGGCAAGAGTAAGAGCAGGACTTTTACATTTTAAAGGATCTCCATCATCATACAAGTTGTTGAAGTTCAAGGAAAGTGACAGTAAAACGACGAACGGCGAACACTCTTTCGGGTAAATTTACATTTTCACATGGAATTTCTATGGCTATACAGGAGGAACTATACTTTAGATTTTAGATTAACATCCCAAATCTTCAATGAAGATTCTTCATGGGTATAGATTCCGTATTTAGTTTCGGCTTGATCCCTCACAATCGACTCACCGGTAAAGTTGAGATGAGAATATGGGACCACACATATCGACTTTACATTGGATTTTAATAGGTAGATAACTTTGAATTTTGTTGGAGAATGTTGGAGAATTGTAAACTGGGAATCGGATTACATACAGACCATGAAGAGAGTCGAATAAGACAAGTTTCTCTTGAACGCGGAATATATACATATATGGATAAGATCCACATCCAGTCAAGTCAGTCATCCGTGATATGATACAAAGAGGAGGAATCTCATCCCCATTTCCCACGTAGATATCTTAAAGGATAAAACGGTTTGGGTCACATTGGGCTCCCTCAAAAATGAAAAAAAAATCATGGTCTTTGATAGAATTCAAATTCAAATTCGCTTAAATGGCCATAAAATTCTGAAGCTAGTCACGTTCACATTTCAAATAAGTACCATCCTTGTGCAAAAATTTACATCTTACTCCCTGCCATTTACCATTCAACGATTCCTTTCCTTTTTGACTTATATTTTCTCGTCGCATAATATATCCCTCACATTATTTCACATTACAAAAAGGAAGGGAAAGAAAATGAACTATTTTCTTTACCATGTATATGTATGCCTATAAAAATAAAAATCAGTCATTCTGATTCTGACCTTTTCGTAAAGTTGAGAGCGCTACAAATAGAAAACTTTAACCCTCTAATTTCAACGAGACCACAACTTTTTTCATAGCTTTCCCCATTTTTTCCCTCATTTACAATCTGAATGGGGGGTAAAAATTGAAAAAGATTGGTTGAGCATAAAAATTCAATCAATTTGTAACTATTCTCCTAGCCCTGATTCTCCGAGTATCATTAATTTAACAATGTCCCAATCGATTTCCCATTTTCAGTTGCTCTCCATTAAATATGAAACGTAAAAAAAAAAAAGAGAGAGAGAACAGAAAAAAATCCCGTGACATTTTCCCTTGTTACTGTATAAATTTTGTACATAGTTTGTCGTCGTTTTTCGTCGCGGAAGCCGAGTCTTTGAATTCCAGTTTGAATGTGGGATGTGCGCGAGGATATTTTCTACCATCTGACTTGCCTTGTCTTTTGAACATAATTTTATAAAGTCATTTATTCATGTGAGTACAGAAGATACACTTCCTTTTATCGTGTACTTTCCAATGAAATCCAAAAGGGATGAATCCCACTAATGATGGGATTTTAATCATGTACCACGAGGCCACACATTTACTCGGAATCCTCTATATACAGATATAATGTCCATATGTTAGACGAGAAATCAAAGGGAGGAAGAGAAAGAGCTACGTGCAAGGAGGGTTTGACACATGGGATGTACAGATACATGTTGAGACAACATTTCCTAGTTGATCTTTGATATGCGACTATCAACTCTTTTTACTTTTTACTCTTCACTCTTTACCTCCACCTCAACTCAATGTATTTTATTAGGTGAAGAAGGATTTAGGTAGTAGTCTATACCGTATAGACAGTGTACACTTGCAGTAAATCAATATCTAATGATGTATATCATCCAAATCCAGCTTGGTTCAGACAAGTCTCAAATTGGAATTGAAACTAGAACATGTGAAAAATGAAGAGAAAAAACCAAAAACGAAAAAAAGAGAAGAAGAAGAAGAAGATGAGAGAATGATAAAAAACGGGAACTGCTGTTGGAAATTAGTGAAAGATAAAACGTGATAGTTTTCACGTCGCAATGCAATGTGACATGAGGGAAACAAAACAGATATGAGGACAGAGTTGAGTGTACCTACATTGTAAACGAGAGGAGAGAGAGAGAGGAGAGAGAGAGATTGGGAACTGTCGACTATATGGAGTAGGAGCAGAAAGTACAAATAAAAAAGTCGGTGGAGAGAACATTCCCATTACTATTCCTATTGCCGTATCCATATCAAACGCAAAAATACAGAGCATCTACCTCCAAACATACATAGACGCTCAACATTTTACACATAGTTCACAGAGCACAGTTTGTATTTTCCTCTACACACATCCAGACACATATCCCTTTTAAACCCGTTTCTTCCTCTCTCTCTCAATCTATTTCTCAATTCTCGTGCAATCACATTACATATTTTTCACGGGTTTCCCCAAAGCCCCAAGTTAGAGTTGCATCTAGTTGTTTTGTGATGTGAAATACCAACAAAAAAAAAGCCAGGAATGAGCTTGAGCTTCTCTCTTCTCTGGCTATGAATTATGCAATAGGGGTGAGTCTTCTCATTCTCTCTAAGCAATGTACACGACACCATTCACGCAATTCACACGATACACCAAATATTTTGGCTCAGGAATCCTCACTACTTCTACTATTTCTACTACTACTACTATTTTTTTTATCAAAAACATTCTTGGATATTTGTGTGTGCGTCTCTCTATGATAATTTAATGTGTGTAGGATATTCCTCAGCCCAAAGTCTGTAGCCCTATACTTTTGTCGACTGTCTCACCATGTACGGTATCTATTTTTATGAACATTATTCACAACAAACTCACACACAGACTCCAGTCCAAGTCTGCCCTTGAAATGGCAAATAAAACAGCTGCATTTTCCTATTTGTACTTGTATTTCACAGTTCATATTTTTCTATATCCCATTTCCTCCCTTCTAAGTTTCTCAAATTCCAACGGCTCAGAGATCAGAAATGGGGAAGAGTCCTCTCGAAATTTGAATGGAAAAGGAATAAAGAAAAAAAGAAATGGAAAGTACATTTTTGAAATGGGATTGTGAGTATCTGTAGCGGAAATTTCCATCATTATCCGTCTGTATAGAAATTATTTTGTTTGATATCTCTACTCGATATTTAATGAGCTAAAAATGAAATGGGTTAACAAGTAAAGGGAGAAGAAGAGAGAGAGAGAGACAAGGAGGAAGATAGTTAAAACCCACCATGCTCCACGGTGCATCATGTTCATCTTCATCGCTAGCCATTTGGACTCATCAACAACCGAAATGTTCTTCTGTTCGCCTATATGCTAAACCATTGACTAACCATAAAACTTGACAATATAGTTAAATGTGAAATTTTGGGCTGTCCTAAATTCGAGTAGTAGAGCCAGAGCATGTGCATACAGTCATCCTCGTCCGTCTCGTACTCTCCCATAGTGTTTTTTTAAGTATCAATATAATGCTTGGATCACGAGTAATTTGGAGTCAATGAGTTCCCTATACGGATATTAAGTTTATACGTGGTTCATATCGTATGTTCCCTATTTCTCTATTTCTCTGTCTCTGTCTCATATCGTCGTCGTCTCGTACTCTCGTACTCGTGTCGTCGTGCATATATACGATACTACACAAGAATATCACCACCACTGTTTGAAAGCCCTTTCCCTTTTCACTTCCACTTGGGAGGGAAAAGAGAAGTTCGTATGTGAGCGTCTTGGAATGTCGCCTAAGAATGATAAGGAGAACCAACTTTTCACTCCATGCTGCTCAGATATCCAAACTGTTGAAATGAAAATGAAAATGAAAGAAAAGGGCAAACGGAGGAAGGGAGCTTGGAATATCAGTGATATTGGGTTTTCTTTATTTGCTATTGGTTTGGGTATACAATATACATCCTATATATTATAGGAAGCTCATGTGTCGTACTCTGAGGGAACGGAAGGGAATCTCAATCCGATGCACATTATACATTATGGGATCTTGTTCTCTCTCTCTCTCTTTCCCCCTCTTGAGCACTTCCTATTTGACACGAGCCTTCTGAATACTGATAGTCAGTGGGAAGAGGGTGATTTAAACTGAAGGAATGCATCGATTCTACATGTTTGTATGTATAATCTATGTACACTCCCCCTTCTATTTCATGCAGTCCCAGCTCTTTTAACTAAAGTGCATTCATTTTATATTATATTATACTGCATTTAGCTATAGGCAAAAAGGAAAGAGCGGAAGTTCATCCAGCATGGAGCACAGTGTAGATGTGACGGCGGGTAAGCGAAAGTGGAGAGAAAGTAGAGAAAGTCTAGATATTTTCTCCCTCCTCCTGTTCTGGTTCTGTCTTTCATCCTACTTTTCTCCCCATCCCAACTGAATACGAATTTCCGTTCATATGTCAAAAAAACCCGGACTAGTCGGCTATCGACCATGAACTATGATGTTTTCAGTTTTTCCTTTCCCTCTCTCTCTCTCTCTGTCTCTCACTATAACCATGATTGTATTCATCTGTCTGTCTGTCCAGCTCAATGTCAAACTTCATTGTATTTGTACAGATGGTTGAAGTCCATATACTTTTTTTATGATCCTTCTGGCCGCCTGTTCTCTTCTTTTCCTCTTTACCCTCTACATGTGGGCAAACTCAAATGTAGGATGCGGATGAGAGAGAAATAGATTGAGGGAGAGAGAGCAAAGTCTTGACAGGGTGGTGATGGAAAGGGCCAAAAGTCATCAGAATTCCCATCAAATTGTATTTGAATTCTGAAGGAGAAGGTCGAGACTTATTCACTCGTTTCACTCAGACTTTAGACTTTAGACGTTTCACCTTTACGCCTTTGTGTGTGCACGTGTACAGTCCAGAGTCCCTCGTCTGACTGTCTTCTCTTTCTCTGTTTTATTTTGAACTCTCTTATTCCTTTGGTGTGTCTGAGCTCTGAGCTTTGACTTTTGGATCGTGAGTGTCTATCCATGTCACTGTCGATTTTCCATGATGAAATCGAACCAATTTGCTGTGGATCCTTCCAACTGAGCTCAGTACACGCAGACAAACAACAATAATTTACAGAGGCAAATGGAACAGGAGTCACGTGAGGATAGTGAAAGTACACAACCAATCGTGAGAGAGAGCGAGAGAGAACGAACGTGTGTACTTTCTTTTCTAGACATAGACAAAGACAATGACAACGAAAACGGCGACAATGACACTTGAACTCTTTCACATCTAAATAACCAAACGGAGCTGTAGATTGACTCCTCGTTCAACTGAACAGGCCCAAATAGAGAGGGTGGAGAGAAACTGAACAAAATACACATGGAGAAAGAGAGAGAGAGAGAGAAAGACGAGAGGATTAGATTAGTAGACAGATGACGGAAGTAGTTGGTTTGTAGTGGGAGTCTGTATTTGAGTCTGGAGAAACCCATGTGTATACAAAGTGGAGATAGGGCATGTGTTTATAGGTATGCCGACCTTGCATATGTGTCTGTGGCTTTATTTCTTTATCGGTACCTACATATTCCACTGTGTATGTGTGTACGTCTGTTTTCTTTTATCTCATCTCATTGAACTGCATTTCATCTCCCATCTCGCATCCTTCTTCTCTCTCGCTCTCTCTTTCTCTCCTCTTCTCATCCTCCTCCTCATCTCTCAGCATTCAAACGGTATTGTTAGATTTATATTTGATGGAGCGAGGGGGAACAAGGCGGAGACGGAGTGAAAGAGTGTACAAAGTGTGAAATGCACAGAAAATGATTACGATGAGCGACAGTTACCCATGCACAACAATGTTGTTAGACAAGCCATTCGAGTGAGGTGTAATTTCACAAATACCATCGCTCGCTCTCTGTCGAAACGAATTGTCTTCAATTCAACTTGAACACTTTTCCTTTCAAACCAGCTGCTGCCCACAGCACGTCCCTCCACTTTCATTCCCAAACTCCCAACCCACACACACACACACATACTTATGGGCCCGTAATACTCTTCGCCGAGTACCTCATAAGCTCAAAATGGATACGAAACCATCAAATGAAGGTGGGGTGTCGAGCTATCCTCGTCGTGATTGTCATTCTCTTCGTATCATTGTCATCGACATTCAAGTCTCTCTCTCTCTCTCTATATGGCACTCATTTTCTTGTTACATCCTCTCTTTACCCGTTTGCTCCTTCCTTTCCCCATTCGATTACTTTACCAAGCGAGCGTTTCCCTGCAGATATTTTCTGCTCACATAAACTATAAACCCGCATATGCATACTCACATCTCTCTCTCTCTCTCTCTCTCTAATTGCTATCTTCTTTCCATCAAAGGTCTCCTCATCATCTGAAAAGGCCGACGTCCAACAACTCGGAATCTAAAACTCTATCACTATAAAATGGACTGTCATATTCCAAACCCAAATTTGTGTTCTCATTCACAATCTAAAAAGGAAGAAGCTTCAAGCTCCATCACCGCACACCAATAATGTGCAAACATCATCTAATATAATTTTCTATTATCCTGTCACGTAAATTAGCCCTCTTATAGAACAATGGACAATATATCACAACGCCTTTCCCCATTTCTCTTTCTCTCTCTCTCCCTTCCTATAAAATTCCTTTCATTTCCTGTCGCGTCCCTTGAAATGTCCAAATATTCTAATTCAAATTCAAAATACTTACTTTCCCTCAATGAAATCCCGAAAAGCTTGAGGCTCAAAATGTTTTATTTCTCAGTCAAATTAATTGTCGCGGCTGGATAATTTATTCAAAAAACAAATCCCTAATGCAATTTCAGTTTCATCAGATAAAATATCTGTTCAATGGTGAATATTTATAGCTTGGAATTTGGAATTTGGGATTTCCCTCCTTGCCATAAATTAAAAATGATCTTGAACAAGAACAAGAAACTGTGTGTGTGTTTTTCTCTTACACATGGACAACGTTCAATATTGTAGAAATAGAATCAGGAGAAAAATCTGTTGGTTTATATTTACATCATGTTTATACATTTCTAATCCATAAAAACGATTTTTGGATGTGAATGACAATGTAAAGGTTTGTGTGGGTGGAGAAATAAATGAAATGATGTCTGAAAGGTATGCAAGTTATTATGGTTTTGTGCATAGAAGCATTAGAAAATGTAAAATATGTTTGAATGTTGAATGCGGAGGGAACCGAATTAACTTAATAAAATAAACAAATTCTGTGGTTGCTCGGAGCATGCACTTGATTTTCCAGTCTGGAAAGCAGCGGTGGAAACAGCAAAGTTCAGGAAGAAAGAGAAAGCAACGAAAGGAAAAGAGAGAGAGAGAGAGAGAGTGAGAGAGAGAGAGAGAGAGAGAGAGAGAGAGGGTGTAGTAAGAAGAGAGTTGGTGGAGCATAAGAGAGTTGTATGAGACTTGACTAGAACTATCCATAACGTACAGTTGGGCCTACAGTTGTTTATATATGAAGAAATCTTTCCACCCGGCCGAATATTTAAAATATAATGTAAGACTAAGACGTCAAAAAAAGAAGAAAAACTCTTGTTTTTTTCACTTGCTCTCTCCCAACAGATATTGCTATCGCTATGGCTGTGTGTGCAAAGTAAAGTACAAAGAATGGCAAAGTACTGTGAGAGCAGCAATACAGATACAGATAGTGAGCAGCGAGTACAGGATAAGCTCCATCCTGAACGCCGTACGCTCTACATCTCTTCGTTCTACTTCTACATACTGCTCCTGTATTGTGTTGCATACACAAAAGAAATATGTGAAGCTAGTGAGGAGACTAATGACATTCATGGAGCTTTTACTTGCTGTTTTCTTCTCAAAAAACTTTTCTCTTTCTCTCTCTCTCTCTCTCTTTATCTCTCTGTTTCTGTATTTTCACCAAGAGAATGATTCAAATCATTGTTCGGACAAGTGTGTACACACATAGAAAACATTCATATCTCTATTTTTCATCAAATGTACACAAACTAAAGAAAAAAAACTACAGTTTTTCCTTCTCAATGTTCGTGACAATACTTTTATTTAAGTTTATTTACTTAAATATGTTTAAAATATTACCAAGGAATATAGAGAGAGAGGAATGTGTCTCCTCGTAAAACATACTTTCTTTGATAATCCTCAGGACAACTCTCCTCATATTATTCTACATCGTACTCGTATTTGTATCGTATGTATACTCAAAGGATTTACCCGGACAATCCCTTTCTATTTTCTATGTATGTATGCGTTTCCTTTTTAAACATCATTTTTGCTGAAAAAATTGTGGAATGTTTTTAGTACAGAGGAGTTGGAGTTGGAGAATCGTGGCTCGTAGCCCCATATACAACTTGACGTTGACTCTATTTTTTATTTTTGTGAATTGTGTCTGTTCCTCTTCATCTTATTTCATACTCTCAAGTTTTATAGCATTTCCTTCTGACAAATGGCAAACATTGCCAAATGCTAAGTCTTTCTATCTCTCCTTCTCATTCAAAATAGAGAAAAAAAAATAGACGAAGGAAAATAATGTGAGGAGTGGAAAATTGAAAACTGAAACGCATCCTTTAATGTTTTCCTAGTAAGCCAGAGAAAAAAGTTCCATCACATGTACGTCGTACGTCATATTAGATTTCAAAAAGCTCATCCAAAAATGTACTTAGAAAAGAGGAAAATGGAAAATTACGTGTGGTCGACGGGAAAGCCTCATGCACTCTCGAGTCTTTTTGTACTAAAATTAGAGATAATAATACCAACGATGATCTTACATAAACTCAAATCGATACTGCAACAAAAAAAATTAGGATCAACTACCAACTCACGACAGACTCAGTCTTTCCCATTTGATGAGAGTAGGGAAAGACTAAGAACTCAGAACTAAGACCTAAGAACTAAGAACTAAGAGGGGGGAAAAAAGAGTAAAGACGGTAGAAACCATAAGGTAAAATAATGTTATAAGGATGAAATTGACGGAAGGGAGATGAGGAAAAGAGAGCAAAAAAACGGTAGTAAAAAAACCTACATACTAACATTCTACACATGGAGTCGACACAGTCGACTCTGTTGTATTTTCCTTGGTTCTTGGTCTAAATCAATAATATTTTTTTGTTGATCTTAATCAGAAATATCCGGACTGGCTCGTCGGATCTCCGACTGTGCATAGCTCCATTTGAAAAGATAAAGTAGTCATGAATTTCACTGTTAACATCTTCCTCCTTTCAACTCAATCTGTGTCGTCTGTGGAGTAAAGAGTATAGAGAGTATTTGTGTTTGAAGCATGTAAGATATAGCCACGTGTAAGCTATACAGGTTTCTTTGCTTTCTTCCCCCCTCCTCCCCCCTTCATCCGTCTCCCTTTTCTCCCTCTCCGTGTGTTTTTTGTCATTTCTCCCTTTTGACCGACTACCGACTTGTGTGTGTGTGTGTATGAGTTTTCTGTGAGTACTCTCTGTCGCTGTCATCCGTTGACCAAGTTTTTCATCTCTATTCTTTGCATCATCCATACAGAAGTTTATACGGGAAGTTTAAGTGAAAGCCTAAACCAACTCTGAGTGATTTTGTACTTGTACTTGTACTTGTAGTTGTTGGTGCTTGTGCTTGTACTGGTACTGTTATATAACTCCTACGTGTAAACATTTCCCATGGCATAAACTTGATAGCTGGGCAATATCTTGGTTCGTCTTTCATTTTCTCTTCCTTCATCCTTTTTGTCCTATGAGTCTCTTAACCGATTTTACGAGTATTGATTTATGAGCTGTTTTGGGTTTTTGTGCGAGATTTTTTTCCCTTTTCCTCCGTCTATCAACGTATATACACACACTCTCTCTCACTTTCTCTCCTCCTTTTACTCGTACTATACTCTTGATCCTGGATTCAAGCTCATCATTTACAATTACAAGCCACGTTTGAATTCTCTACATTCCTCCACTATGTGTGATGGCATAAATACATACACGGAGGAAGTGCAGGACATTCCTCTTACTCTCAGATTCCAAATATAGCTAATTGGCGTGTCTCTGATTCCATTCTAATCCCAACAAAATACTTTCCGCCAACAACTCTCCTCAACTCAGCTCACTTTGTGTGTGTGTGTGTTTTGTGATGAGCACTTTTGCTCTCTTCTCTTACACTCACTGAGAGTACATTGCGAGAGAAGCAGTCATAATTCCATGCATTATATTATCATTTATATTTGCATGCTCAGCTACGCGTGGACTCGGATTCAGAGAGAGAGAGAGAGAGAGAGAGAATAGTCCCTGTGTTCAGTAGCTGACAGGCCAACCGACAAAGTTTTATGTAAAGTAAACACTTTGCTCGTAAAATTTAGCTCCGACCACACCTTTTACACGCAATCCGGAAACACGAACGAACAGCCAGCATTCAACACTTTACACGTCTACATGCATATTCATGCCATTTCCCCATACATATCCAGACGATAACTAGAGAAAATGCTGAAGGCTTATACAGTAGTTAGAAAACTCAAGTTTCTTCATATATTTTCCACATGTTATAAAATAGATTAAGCTTCTCTTTTAATTTTGAGATATTTACTTGAGAGAGAGAGAGAGAGAGAAAGAGAGACAGAGAAATGAAAAAACTTCACAAGAGAAATCTCTTCCAGCTAGAAAAAAAAAATCGTAGTACACGAAAAACAGGGGGAAATTACTAAATTAAACTTTTCTCGGCTGGCTGAATTTATCTGTAGTTGACTTGAAGTTTAAAATGCTCATATTTTGTACAGGAAACATGAATATCGTATGGAGTCTGTGTGTGTCTGCAGGCATACATACATGCGTGTAGAATTACTGGTGAATGAGAGTGGAATCGAGAAAATAAAAGAGAATAAAGAATTGCCGTTTGCGAGTGCACAGGTTGCATTTTCTTATTAAATTTTGTACAAGGAATTCATCTGTAAAAGAGTGAACATGGCAATCTAACACACAACTTAATCTGGCCATATGTACAGATATTTCTGTTTTCTCAATGGTCGCGTTTCACATTGGAGTGGGCAGAGAAAGCGAAAGAGAGAGAAAATTTGCAAGTCAAAATCACACAATCTATAAAACTTTGTTTGACGTAATCTTTCCTCCGGTCAAAATTAATTCAATTAAAACTTAGACTCCAAAAACTCATCCAAACTGTTTCAGTGTCGACTGTAGTCTGTAGACTTCACTAACAGAACAAGAGTCAAGTCAAAAGAGAAACTGACAATGGAATAATGGAAAGCCAAGAAGAAAAGACAAATGATGAAGCTCTTTCTATCTGTCTCTCTCTCTTACGCTCGTCCGTCATTCGTCTCTGGAAATAACTTAAAACAGTCAGAATAACAATTAACTCGAACGCCCTCGTAAACCTCAATTTTCACAAAATAACATTGTGCACTCAATATACCCAAAAGAAGTCCCACATCTCCACTTTGGAAATCTTCAAGTGGAAAATTCATGCGGGAAGGCCTCGAATTCTCATTAGGCATCTCGTAAAAGACTCCCAATTTTTTTTAACCGTTAAAAATGTCCCCAATAAACAAATGACTTGTACTTATTGCACAATATTAAAAAACGCGTTGCATTAAGCATGATGACAAATACCGCAAGAAATAACTACAGTTGAATGTAGGACAACTTGCGCGTGGGCATTATTTTGCTTTTTAATGATTCTCTCCTATATTTCCAGAAAAAACCAAGGAGAAATAAAAGGGAAATCACCCTCATGGTTTTCTACCGTGACAGTCACAATCCAGTTTTGTTGACTGCATGAAAAAACGTGGGAAAAGACGTTAGAAAAACTGTCTAATTATTACCTTTTTTGTGTGTGTGGGAATGAAGCCTTTATGAGAGAATTAATTGGAGCAAGAAAAAAGCAAGAAGAAAAAAATAATCAATGAGGAAAAACATTAGGTGAATGTAAATATATATAGACAAATGAATTGTTTTTTCTTTCCATTCCCACTTTTTGGGGGGAGGGATATCAGTTTTTGTGTGGCCAACCAAGTCAATGAGCATGAGGAAGGTTTTTTTTTCTTTGTTCTTTTGCCTTTCTCTCCATTCTCCATTCTTCACCATTCGCTCTTCTCCGTTGTTCCAAGGAAATTTGTAAGTGCAGCCTTACAAGCTGATATAGAGACAGAAGGAAATAGAGAAGGAGCGAGCGGAGAAAATAGATGGGGAAAAGTAGAGCACACGTCTGGAACTAAATTGACATTTCCTTCTATATCCTTCGCATACTTATGCCTGCTTAAATGTACATTACGATGCTCCTGGTGAATATTATCCAAGGGAAAACTACATACAAGTATTTGACTACCTGCATGCATTGCATACGATACGGGAATTTAACATGAGTGTAATAAAAAATGTGCCGGTATTCATGTTTATTTATATATGTGTGTGCAAATAGATGAGATTCTACAAATTCCTCGCCACTTTGCCTCATGTGTCCCCATCCCATTCCATTCCATTTCAGCCCATTCCATGTACAATACTTGCATGTACTTGTACTTTAATTCATACATATACACACGTCATCTTGAGATTGGCTTAAATACCGAAATACCGTAAGTAGGTAAATATAAGAAAAAATTTGCAAACCTGGAAGGCGTCACATTGGAAGCTCCCACTTGAGCTGAAAGATGTTTCTTACTACCGCCGAACGTGAAGATTTTGTGCGTGGAAATTTTACTTCCCATAATGATGAGCGACCACGACAGCTCCAACGACTCCACTCAGACGTTTCTTGACTCTCAACAACAAGATTTTTAAATTAACTTGTCAACACACTTCACGCTTCATGTGGATTGTGGAAAAATTGAAAACACAGTCTCTTTCCCTATAGGAAATCATCTGAAGACTCGTCAACTACAAACTTCTTTTCCCAATTCAATATATAGAAATCCAGTAGGCCCCCAAAAAAATGTCAGTACGATTTCTGTTTTTTGTTTTTTTTGTGAGTTTTGCAAGTCAAAATCCCGACATACCAAATTACGAATGGGAATTATGAGTATTCAGACTTATCTTCATGACGCTTTTAATACTAAAGGGAAAGTACACACATAAGGCTTTTAAATCATTACTTTTTTCCCTCTTCGTCACTCAAATCACTTTTATAAATTGAAATGAACATCAACTAATGTATTTCCAGACGAATTACACTTAATATGTATATACGAATAAGAATACCATGAACGCGATTGGGAGATTTTTAATAAGAAATTACAGATATATATGTCTCAGAATTTCCATCATTTTCTCCGAAGACTCATTCAAATCCTACATATCACATAATGTGATTCACATTGCATACATGTGTGCAAGTAGGTGGATATATCGTAAATGGAAATGCTCATGTTAGATCTCAGCTCCGTCCACTTTTTTCTCATTCGAAATGCTGATGATTTCCATTAATGGAAGATGAACGGATCGTCATTCATATGGGTAATGGAAAAACAAGTCTCTTTTGCTCTCTCTTCGTTTCTTCCATTTGCTCATCAGATGAAGTTCACAGAGAAGCCGAGACCGGTAAATGATTACATATATATGAGAAGTGAAAGTCGACGCACAATTTTCAATATATACACAGGCAAACTTTATCACGTACACTCACAATCTGATAGCATATAGAAGAGACACATGAAAACAACCTCCAAATGCCGATGAGAAACTTTAGTGTGTACACATAAAAACATTACTCTTGTCCGTTGTCGAATGGAATGGGGAAACAATACCTTTTGCTTTCACTTCCCCCCCACTTGAAAATGTGAGAGTGTGAGAAATGGGGAAAGTGCAAAAAACTGCAGTTCAATTGAATTCGAGAGGTAAAATCTCTCTCTCACTATCTTTCTCTTTGTTTGTTTTAACTTGCGAGTCCAAAATCTTCTATTTCTACTATCAATAGAGCATTCAGATTTGAAAGTTTTTATTTGAGCTCACTCTCAAATGAGAGTGCACTCATTTGTAACTGGATGCCGAGTAGAATTTAAGTTGATTTCCACTGACTCGAATAATTCCGACTGTTTTGTATATCGTTATTTCTATTTGTAGACTCATCAAGTGGATAATGCATCCGCCCACATGAAACTTGTTGAGAATTCACAAATCATTAGAGCAAATCAAATGACCACTAGAGATTTTGGGATGCACACACGACTCGAACAAATTTGAATTTGTTTGAATTTGTCACTAATTTGTAACACTCGGATTGCTTACTTCTGACTATCATTTGATGAAATGTTTGAATGAATTTTATTTTGTATCTTATGTATGGAGAAGCCGGTAAAGACAGTTTTTTTTGTATATTCCTCAAGGAATCTGTAGTCTGGGTCACAGTGGAAAAATCGTGTTAGAACTGAAGAAATGTACAATGAGCATACGTCGAATAGAGACGAGATGCCATGAGACTAGAGAATTTTCAAGTACAGTGAAGGAAGTACAGAGTAGTAAAGAGTAGAAATGGGGAAACGTGCTGGGAAAGCGTTGTGAGGGCGTCAAGAGCGAGAGAAGAGCATGATATGGCTTTCTCTAAGTCCTCTATTCTCTGACTAAATGGACGGATGTTTCTTGTGGGAAGCCGGGAGAAAGCTGGAACAAGATGCATTCGTTGAGAGTTGACTCACTTGCTCCGTCGCTCGTTCGTTCGCTCGCTTCCTTCCAACTCTCCAACTCTCCTGCTATACCTACTCATTCCGCTCAATCCCAAACGCAATTGCAATAGCAATAGCGGCGCATCCCTCTTCCTCTCTCACTCTCTCCAGTATAAAATCGTGTATGTACGTCCATTCATGTTTATATTCCACGTGCATTTTATACTTTATGCTCTGTCATTTGGACTTTATGTATGTACGTACTTGTTCGGTTATATAGGCAGTTCCTTCTTCTCCAGTTCTGTTGAACCATGTGTTGAAAACCTATCCGTGTGGCCATACACACACACACACAAGTCAAAGTGAACACTCCAAACCTCATGTGCATTTCCTTTCACAGTTTTCCTATATCCATAGAGACTGTGTGAAGAGTTGGAGAGAGAGTCAGTGAGGTACGTTTTGACTATTCCCAATTTCAACCCAAAACTTTATGTACGTACATTCTCTTGACTCTTCCATTTCCACCTTCTCATTTCATTCTGTGCAACAACTCCACAGAGCTCTCTCTCTCTCACTCTCTCTCTCTCCCTTCCTCACTCTCAAATTCCTTCCTTCCTCTCAAGGAGGATACGGAAGGATTGCTTTTCTCTTTCCTCTTTTCCACTGATGGCAGATAGCTTTCCTCTTGCAATGTCTCTCGGAACATTGAAACTACCGAGAAAGCAAGAGAGGGAGAGTTTCTGTAGAAATTTAGTCATTTTGCAAACGTAGAGTATCATGTCCGGCTTTCTCCACAAATCATCTCTTGCTTTTAACAAGTAATCTTGGGTACATGGCAACAACAACACAACAACAACAACAGAAAAACACCGTCTCAAACTTTATTCCCATCTGTGTCATTCAGAAAACTTGACTCTGCTTGACTCTGCTTGTAGCAAAAGGAAGAGGGAGATGAAGAAGAAGAAGAAGAAGAAGGAGAAGGAGAAGAACCACAACAATAAAGACCCCGAGCTCCAGCCCAGATATAAACTCCATGTCTCTGAAGACTATTACTATGTCGACTTCATCCCCTCGTCTCCTTCTCCTTCTCCTTCTCATTCTCATTCATTCAGCAATACGCAGAGTTCAGACAGGGACACGACAGTCCCATACCGCATCTAATTACTAGCTCTTGTCAACTCCACCCAACACCTAACGAAACTTTCATTATTCCAGTCATATCTGATTTTCTTTGTTTTGAAACCACCTTTTGTGTGACTTGTTCAAATTATGTATCGTATGAAATTACAAAATCCCTTTGCACTCACCAGATTTTTTTTTTGAGCTTGAGGATACATATTTGAATGTTGAATAATTATTGGGGGATTTGATTATTGCTTGTTCCTGTCATCTGTCATCCTTCATTATTGTGTGTTTTTTTGTGTGTGGGATGAGATGGAAAATTAATAATTATTTTGATCAACCTTAATTTCATCGTTTGCTCTCAATTAATTGATTGAGTCATTCAATGAAACAAAATATGAAAACTAGATCAACCTTAATTACTACACCGTTGGATGATTTGATTTTGAATCCAACCCGATTTCCTACATTTTCAATGCAATGTTCCCACACGCAACCACCCACCGAGAAAATATAGATCAAAGAGATAAACAAACTACACGATAATTTCTCACTTTTATGGTTCTTTTTATCAAACTTCTGTGTTTCATGCAATTATCTGTAGATTGAAAGGCGTTGTATAGTGAGTGGGAGCAGTGGGATTAATTGATTTTCATTAGAAGGCGTTTCATAAAATGAAATGTCCACGACTTGGATTTTTTTTATAGGTCAAAGGGTAATGGTGATGATGATGTGAGTTATGAGATCAAACGGATTTAATTTTCAAAAAGGTTTTCAAGTCTTTCAAATAAATAAAAAGTTTTGGGGTTGCTGTGACTGGAAGTTTTCGAGGTAATTTGTCTCGTGGAGTTTGTAGAAAATTAATGGACTGAATACGTACAGTTCAAAGACGAGGACAAAAAGGCTACACGAGCCCAATAATTGATTTAATATAGTAATCCGGAAAATCAGAATGCGAGAACAATAATTTCATGTCTGACGCGGATGGTGAGAGTAAATGAGAAGAAGATAAAGAAGATAAAAAAAAAAGAAACCTTGAAAGATTCTCAAACGGTTTGAAAGAGACAGACAGAAGAGGGAGAAATCCACTGGAGAGAGAATCTCAAGACAATGAAAGCAATTACCACGAACAAAAGGATGTTTGTCTGACTCGTGCTATTATCCCAGGAAAGAATTAAATCAAGTCTTAAGAAATTGAGGAGAAGAAAGTCCTTCTCTTGAACAACTTGATTAGTAGTTTTGACCAGAGAGAGAGCTTTTCTTTTCCGTCTCTCTCTCTTTCTCTCTCTTCCACGCTTTCCTTTCTCCCCATCTCCTTTTTTCCTTTACATTTCTATTTTTCTATTTCTGGTTCTGCCTCGGGTTCTTTTTAAAGTCAACACAACTTTTTTTTCCACTCACAAATAGAAAGCTTAGTTTAGTTTAGCTTGGTTTAACGTTAATGCTATTTTATGTACCGCAGGAGTAGGAGTATGTTTTGAAATCCCTTTCTCTAGTGCAACGTATATTATTCCTGTAATAACTCTTCACTTCACTAAACCTAACAAGATTTTTCTTGAAGAGTTTCAGCTTTCCATTTGTACACTTTATTTCCTGTGCGAGCAGACCAAAACACATTCATACGATATACCCAGAAGACTAATTAAACTTTTGATGTCAAGCGCCGCCTCTGCCTTTCTAAAATGCAATAACAATTCCCTTGAATTCCGAGGAGTCTGACATTCAACTATAAAAAGAAAATTTCAAGCTCAAACCTCAGCGATTGTACTTTTCAGATTTAAAATAAGCTAAATAATTTTCAAATGCAAATCTTTCGCTTTAAAAAAATAAAAAAGGGAAATGTTTCTGTACGTTTGTACAGAAGCTATAGCTAGAGCTGAATCCAAATTAGTGCAATTAATGTAATGGACGTTCTAAATGATTTGTTGCCGGAATAGACAAAAAAACTGAGTCGGGCGACCTCCACCGAGGGAGTTTCAAATGTCTTTAACTCAGCCCGGGTATCAGCAACGGGAATACTCTGAAGAAGAAGGAGAAACGGTTTCGTTCGGTTTGGATTCAAATGCTTCACTTTCTTTAAGATAGAGCTCGTTGGAGTCGCGCTGATTTCTTCTTGGTTAAAGAACTTTATGTTGGTTTCTTCTTCTTCTTCTTCTTGCCTCATATTTTATGCTTTCTCTAGTTTTCTCGGTGTACACACTTTACAGGAAGCTTTGGACTTCTCCCCACGGAGTCGAGAAAAAACTCGGATTTATTTTCCCTTTCTCTCCAGTTTCTCCACCATCGTCCACGTCACTAACAAAAAACTTGTCTGAAATTGGTTCTATTTTTCTGAGTAAAACTTTTGTTTTGTAACTTATATCGATAGTAATACACTAAATATTGTGGGAGATGAAAGTATCAAGGTTGATTACAAACAGCCGGCCTTTTCCTTTTCCCCTTTTCCCATCCTTCCCAATTTCTGTCCCTTGTTTTTATAGCCCATAAAAATGAGAGTCAAGTTTTCCATTTAACTTCCTTCCTTCTCCTCCTTCTCCTTTTTTTCTTATTACAATTATAAGTTTTTTTTTTTGAGCTTGAAAAATCAATGGGACTCTGCCCTTTTTTTGTTGACTAAACTAAACAAAACAAAAACTCATCCCTTCAACAAAAAAAAAATATTTAAAACTTGTGTCCATTTCCCCTCAAACTAGACACAGTTTAAATGTATACCAATAACCAGAGAGAAAAGACAAATGAGGATTCTCACATTGATTATACAGACATTTTGTGTATACAATTTAATCAGATTTCGTTGGTGTAGGTACAAGTTTTATTTGATTGTGTGGAATTAACTTTTATTTGTACTTTTTTTCACGGCCCATTCAAGTTCCAAACTGGAAATTTAAATCCTATATAATTTATATTGCATTCTATTGTGTGCCGTAAGCAGAGGAAGGAAAAGGAAAAAGAAAAAGACGACCAACTCTCCCTCGGTCTCTGCCGTTGAAAAACTTGAGGAAATTTGGAGATTTTTTATTGTTTCCCACAAATACAAAAATACGAATGAGTCGGAGAGAGAACTCAACAAAAATGCAAGAAAGTAATGCTAGTTTAGAATTCATGATGGGAAGAATTCTTTTCTTTGTCTCTCTCTCTCTCTCTCTCTCTTTCATGAGTTTAGATTTTTTTTTTTGTCCGTGTGTCTAACTTTAGTTCGTTTTTGTTCCCTTTTTGTTACTCTTTTTTTTATATTTGAAGGAAGAGAAGGAGAGAGAGAAATGCGGGTTGAAAGAGAGAACAAAAGGAAAAGTTGAATACATGCAAATGTTTTGTGAAAATAATAGTTGTTCTATTTTTACTGGACTTGAGAATGTGGAGTTGAGCTCTTGTGAAGGGCCCCAAGGAAATTACGAAGAGGACCGTGTGTGCATACTAAATGAACAACAACAAACTCATATGCAGTCCATGTCCATTTCCATGGACCAAGAACCCCAGATGAAAGTATACAACTCCAACTTGAACCCTGCCCGAGAGAAACTGGATCTGGACTTTGTGTTAGGCAAAAGAACTGAGGAGGAGCAGGAGCAGCAGCAACAGTAAGCAGTTGTTAGATTGAAGCAGGAAAGTAGAGAACGCGAGGAAAAACGTGCGATTACATGTGGGCATTGAAATCTTGGCTTGCGGAACTTTTACCAAGACTTTTTTTTTCTAAACAATTCAACAGTCAGCTGTCATAAGCACCTTCATGTACAGTACAGTTCAGAGCTGTGAACAAGTAAAATTGGGCGGAGAAAGAGAGAAAGAGAGAACGAGAGAGGGAGAGAGAGACAGAGAGAGAGGATGAAAAGCAAAAAGTAAAAAATGAAAGGAGGAAGACGAAGGGGAAAAAACTTGTTCGCGAGGACTGCCAAGGAAAATGATTCATTTTTTACACGAGGGGAAATTACAGAATGACATCAAGGAAGAAGTACATTTCTCACGGTGAAGGCATGCCAAAGAAACGAACCAACTCTCTCTCTCTCTTTCTCCCTCACACTCTTACATACACTCATGGAATGAAAAGTACAAGTACATAAAAGAATGAGGGAATCGATGAAGGAAAAATGCATGAGGACTGGGCGGAAGAGAGAGAGAGAAAGGAAAACGGGAGGGTTTCTCACACATAATACAGTTTGTTGAGTTTTCCTCGTGATGAGCTTAAGCCAATTGACATTCGTCGTCAGTTGTCACCAAAACAGAGGGAGAAATCCTGAATTCCAACACAAAAATCTCTTTCGGAATGCCCCGAAATGTAAACGGCTAAATAAGGAACGAGGCGAGTGTACGAAAAAAGAAAAAACCAAACCAACGTACGAAACCAAGGCCATCTTTATCATTTGTATTCATACAGAGGAGGAGTAGGATCGTTGACGTTGTCCCATACATCACGTCTCTTTCTCTCTCTCCCTTCTTCTCTCTCTCTCTCTTTCGCATCTCTTACCAAAAGCCTTGTTCGTTTTTGTTGTCGTCGTTCTTCATTCTTGGTTTTCAAGCTCGAGCTTTCCTTCGGAAAACTATTTAGATATTTTCAAACCCACACGTCATTGGCACACTCCACAGTTTTCTATCGTCTATTTACGGTTACTCCTGTTCTCTCTCTCTTCCACTTCCTCTTTCTCGACTGGTTGACAACCACGAGTCCCGCTACAACCAAAACTCCGACCACAAACATCAACCGTACACAAAGATGGCCTCTAAAATATATAGTATACGCACACAAAGGCTACAATCGATATGGCCACTCATAATGGATGCTAAGTTTTTTTCTCCCTCTCTTTACTCTCCCAATTCTTCTCTAGCTCTCTCTCTCCTTTCTATATTTTTTCGACAATGTACACATCAACTACATTTACTTGAACGTACGTGTAAACACAAACGCACACAGACACGCATTTTCTGCGTTTTGAAAAAAATGAAAGGTCCGTTCACTCAGTCCGTCACCCACAAACAAATATCAAATAATAAAGTGTACATTTCACAAAAATCTTTCTACTTTCTCCCTTTCTCTCTCGCTCTCTTTTCTTCATTTTACTTTCTTTTTTCTCTCTCCATCTCAATTTTCTCCACGTCAAGAAATACAATCAATTTCATATCAATTCCATTAAAAAACAGTATTAGAGTTGATATAGGAAATTTGGGGATGCTGTTTTATAGCCATTGCCCATGCCAATGGGTACTCGGTTGGTAGTTACAAGAGAAATGTACTATAATGCTCACGAGGGAATGAGAGAGAGCGAGAGAGAGAGAGAGAGATGAAATTTTTTGAAGTAGTAGCATAAATTCTATGGCGAGGAGCATTATGGCTTTTTTTGTGTATGTGTAAACTGCATTTAATGGCTCTGGATCCTCTTGTCCAGTTTGTAAGAAATTCTACCTCCCTCGCGTCCCGACATTTGAGAAACTAGAAAAACAAGCAAACCGTGACAGGGCTGGATACATAACGCCCCATGTGCTTTTTATTTATACCCAAGTTAGTACAGTAATAGTACGCAGAAATAGAGAAGAAGAGAGAGAGCAAGAGAGAGAAAGGGGAAAAGGGAAAAGTCTACAGTCTTCTCCACTCATGTTCGTTTGAGTTTGAAGCCAACCAAATAAGAAAAGTTAAAGCTTTGGACTTTGTGGATACACAATCGTACATACATACAATTCACAAAGTCCAGGTTCGAGTCCAACTGGAAACCAGCTGAGAAACACACGGGGAAACGAGAATCGGGGAAAATAAGAGAGTCCACCTGGAAAGTTTCACATGGAAAAAAATACACCAGGATCTCATCCAAAAATAATTTGAAATATTACCTCTCGTAATAAATCAAAGGTGCACTTGGGCAATCGGCTACTACATATACGACTCCTTCCCTTTCCCTTTCTCTCTCCCTCTCCCATTCAACCACCAACTACCAACCGCAACACAATTTGTGCGAGGAATACCCAACTAAGCCCTCTTAATTAGAACGGGAGAGGAATCCACATGTATCTGTATGTAGTTCACAACGTGTAAAATACTCTTTCATTATTTCATTCTTTCCCCTTGTTCCCTAATAAAAACACGATGAGACTTCTCTCAATTCTCTATTCTCAATTCTGAAAGTTCCCCCTCCTCAAATTCCAAATTCCAAATTCCTTCTTTTTCTCCATTACAAAATCTTCAATAATTGCACATGCATACACTTTCTCTTTCCAATTTCACACTTAAAACTTCACTCATAACAACATCCTTGCTCAAGTTCCTCAACACTCACCCACCCCCATCACCATCACCATCACGAAGAATGGGGGAAAGGAAATATGGAGTGTGTGTATGCATTCAATCGTACTTTACAATCCTGATTTACATTTGCAGTACGTAAGATACACCCAGTGTACAGATAATCCTCGAGACCCTTGTGACTCAATCCAAGGAAAATAGACACTTGTCTATTTTCCCCCTTTCCATTCCTTGACTCATCCTCGAAGAGCTTGGAATGAGGATTTCTCAAATGTTACGTTTTCTTAGTCAGACTCCCATCTTACTTTAATATAAATACGAGCACTTAAGATTTTACACTAATTATGACAATATAACTCTTCTCGCCCATCCTCCAGAACAGAAACATTTGTTATGAATTTCGTATATGTATATAAATGTGTATTTTAAGCCTTTCCGCCTCATCCCCCTTTGTCTCTCTCTTTTAATGCAGCATTAATAACTCTTTGTATATATTTCATCTACACTGTTATAAAGACTTCCAATTTTTAGAGCAGTGAAGAATATTCACACTGAAGTATAAAGGATATTTTGTACTGAAGTCCTGGGAAATTGAAGATTTTTTAAAACTCAGTCCACTGAAGATGTCTGTGACCTGGCTGTGAAGTTCTTTTAAAATGTGGACTACGGTGGATTAAAAATTGATACTGGGAGTTTTTGAAGCACATTGGCTTTGAGTTTTGAACTTGCCAGAATCAGCTCGAGCGTTTACCGACACGAAGCGCCAAGACAATACGATACTCCCGTGTATTCAGCATAAGGGAATTGGAAACGTGGACATAATGGAACCATGTAGTTACAAAGGGAAGAAAGTAGAGAGAGAGAGAGCGAGTCTGCAATATTACAGGATTTGTGTGGAAGTGGAAGGTCGCTGTCTGTTCCGCGTGCCAATTCCAAAGGAAGTCATCACATCATCATCATCATCATCTCTCTCTCTCTCTCTCTCTCTCTCTCTCTCTCCTACTGTCTGGTATTTATATATGAGTGTGAGGAATGAGAGAGAAATTGAAAGAGCACTTAAAACATAACGCGTCCAGTGAACACATATTCAAACTTAAATTTATGGTTGCGGCGCATCGTACTTACGCACCGAAAGAGAGAGAGAGAAAGAGTACTCTGTCTCGGTTCTGCATACGTAATAATAAATGTTCATATACAATGTATAGTGATCACCAGTAGCTGAACAAATGGTGTAATAATGTATACCCAGTGGGATTTTATAAAACAAACTGCACTTTCATGTTTCATATTTACTATAGTGAATGGGAATACCTATATGCATGTTTTTAATATTTCAAAATGCATTTTCACATTTTTACAGTGTATTCAACGTTAAGAGGAAGATAATACATATTCCAAAGCTCTTTTTAGGGTTTACATGGCTTTGTATACAATATACACATACACCAAGGAGGAGGAAAGAGGATAGCAGATGGCATATTAAGGACAAGATCACAAATTAAAAGGAAGCAAAACAAACGCTTGTACTCCAAATGAAACTACTCGCGCGTGAGTTAGAAAGAGAGGGAGAGAATGTGTGTTGTGGTAGATGTAGAGCATCACCTCTGAACTCATCCCTCCCTTCTCATTCCCATTCCCATTCTGAATGTATACGGGGAAAGTAAAGTACAGTATTTGGAAGGAGTTTGCTCCTTGAGATTACGAAGAATGATTCCACGTGAGTGACATTGAGAAATGGTACATGAACCCCCAGATAGAATTTAAGTATTAACTGAGTGAATCTTGTCGTTTCCTTCTCTCTCTATATTTCCTCCTTGGGGGAAACTCACACACAAACTTATCCTGTTCATTACACTATCTAAATCTACCTGCTTTCCATCTCCCTATCCACAATTGCCAGCCAGATTCTTTTCTTATTGTTTCTGAACAAAATCTATCAGATAAGGATTCATTCACGATGTCTACAATATAGGCATTTATTATTTTCAATGTGGTTTCTTATCTAAGATTTCTTTTTTTTAAATCCATACATGTATTTATGCATTGCTTTTAAAACATTATGATGTAATTGAAAGTACATGGAAAACATCAAGTTGATGTTTTTGTTGATCAACATACCGACTTGGTGAGTGCATGTAAATACTATAGAATGGATCAGTTTGAACAGTTTGAACAAAAAATTACATTTTGGTTCTCCCGAGGTTGTCTTTCACATCTCGAGTATTGACCTACGTCTTGTTACCTTGTATACAAACGTGAGTGAAGACAGTGAGTAAATACTCTGTTTTTGTTTTCCTTCACTACTTCCCCAATTTCCGTCGTCATGTTTCTTCATCGTTGAGCAAACCCCAAGTTGGTCAACAGACAAACACAAATACAAACAAAAACGGAATTCTACTCTATTTGAGGAGGAGGAGGAAGAAGAGGAAAGCGAACCTTGATTTCGTAACAACCAACAATAACTGACCATTTCTTAATCATTTTTTTAAATTATCACAAACAAACAAAACAAAAATAGGACTCTCCTGCGGCGAAAAATATTCTTTGAAAGATTTTCTTCTTACAGATGCTGAAATTCGTAATATTACCTTGGATTGGACCATGCCGATTGCAATTTTAATCACTGTCAGTTTAAATTCGACTGGACTATGGTTTTCGTTTCAAGTCCTTTTTTTTTGTAAACACATGAGTTGAGAGATGCAAAAAAGAATTTTTTCAAAAGCTGCATTTGAAAGAAAAAAAATTGCAACTGAAGAACTAGAAAGTTAGAAAGTGTTTTTTAAAAATACGAGTATTTGTAGGTTTTTAGTATTTTGAGTATTGGATACTGGGAATTCCGGATGGGAAATGTGTTTTCCTATGGCCATGCTGCCATATGCTATAAGCTACGTCATCCTATTCAATGAAATGAGATGAGAATGTTGAATGTTGAATGTGGAATGCAAGATGCAGAATGTAGAGAGAGAGAGAAAGAGAGGCTACAAAAAACCAGAAGAGGAGAAAAGGTCACCAAAAGGAATTTGAGATTCTCTTGAGAAATGAAAAAGACCGACGAGATAAGTTGGTATTTGAGAGAGGGAGAGAGAGCTGCTGCTTCTGCTACTGCTACAACTAGACGTATTTTTTTTATGTTTCTACGAATAGAAGGACCAAAAAAAGAAACGAAAGGGAAAGGGACTAGAAGAAGAGGAAGAAGAAGAGGAAAAACGACAGAGGATTTTACACGTCTCGAGGGTCACATTAAGAAAGGAGAATATCAGAGTTTTTTTAGGGTGCTTCCAGTCTACTCCAAGTTGACTCAAGTCATAAGTTTTCCTTCAACGTCCAAAATTTTCCGCCTTGCTTTCATTTCTTTTGTCAATCCCTTTATTCTCATGATAAACCCACGTGATTTGTCTCTCTCTCTCTCCCTTTCTCCGTCTTTCTTCTTTCTCTGTCCTCCTCCGACTCCATTTGAAACTCTTAACTGGATCTTAAATAGAGTCGTCATCAAATACTATCATTACTCACGCTGATTTTCACCAGTTGTCCACTTATTCTGTTATTTGGGTCGCTCTTGCGTCTCAAATATCCTCAAACTCATACATACGACAACGGCTCAAACGACTTTCTCCAAATAGTCCCAGTATCTTCCATTCCATATGATTGTCATCGTGAACATTGGTAATGTTTCATTTCCACATACACACACACATATACACGCAAAGTCATTGAATTTCACAGCTTTCCTCCATCTCTCAACACTTTCCATCCTCCATCATCAATTTTTATTATAAGAACCCTCGAATCAATTTTATTCATTTGAACTTCCCCTTTGACATACGGCCATAGCTGCCAATCACAATTGCCCAAGTGTGGCAATTTGCGGGGGGAAGTCACCACAATTGTGGTAGAAAAAATAAAAACAATGCTTATACAGGTGTTTTACTTTGAAGCAGAATTGCTGTTTTTGGAAATTTTGAAAAATGTGGTAGTCATATATGTGGACGTGTGTATGCACATATTTGCTTGTATGTTATGAGTCAAAATTTAGTACGAGTCAAAATTGCAGTTGAAAATGCAAAAATGCTGTAACTCACTTATGTGTACAAGCATTTTGGTAATTTGGAAATTTCGAAAAATGTTTCAAAATTTTGAAAAAAACTTTTTTTTAATTGGCGGCCATTTTGGTTTTTTTTTAAATTTGGTAAAATTGTGGAATTGTCAAAATTGCTTATGCATTATGACATGGCAGCAATTTGGGTTACTACTCTAATACATTACAGCCTATGAAAAAGGGTGACGCCCCTTTTTATGACCCGAGATGAAGAATATAGGAGACTGTCCATAAGAAAATGAACCAAGAACAGATTTTGCGAAAATTTTCCCCAATTTTTTGGAATTTTGTATTGTACTACCCCAAAGTGTGTTTTGGGTTCATTTTGTTATGAACAGCCGCACACATTATTCCAAATACCTGTGATTCATGAACGATGTACTGAAGCAGTTTTGTTTCACGCTATTTTTAATACAGGAGTAATAATACTTGAACACTTTTGATTGCATGGGCTTCGTAGTAGTACAACTTTTCCGCTGCATGCTACTCTAAATGCCTGAACATTTTTGATGTCCACTCTTTTTACTGTTTAGACTTTTGTGCTTGATAATATATGTTGAAAGAGAAAGGGGGTGGAACAGATATTACGAAGTTTACCGTCACATATTCCTAATACGTAATCAATTGTGCTTCATTTCATTTTACATACTTAGTCATTTCTGATGTGTACTGCTTTTACTGTACCTACTTTTCTGCTTGGTACTATTCTTAATACCAAGACGTTTTTGTACATTAAATGTAGTACAACGACTTTTACTACCTACCGAAAAATATAAATATTTACCGTATATACTACAGTAGAACCCCCGGGGATGTATAGGAGGATGGGGTTGTATTACAGTATATACGGTAATTAAAAAATTCTACATGTATAAGCAAAAATGCACGTTTTCACAAAGGGGTGGAGCTTGAGGGCGTCACCCTTTTCCATAGGTCGTAATGTATCAGACTAGTAACCCAAATTGCTGCCATATGATAATGCATAAGCAATTTTACAACTTTTATAATTTTTCGAAATTTAAAAAAAAAACAAAATGGCGACTGAAATTTTGAATTTTTTTTTGAAATTTCCAAATCCCAAAAATCTTGCACATATGAGGGAGTTGAAGTATTTTTGCATTTTCCAACTGCAATTTTGACTGACACTAAATTTTGACCCATGACACATATACGCAAACATGGTTATACACATCCATAAGTGGCATCAGTTGGTCATGGTCAAAATTTGAAAAAACAGCAATTCTGCTTCAAAGTAAAACACCTGTATAAGCATTGTTTTTATTTTTTCTACCACATTGTGGTGGCCTTCCCCACTTGGGCAATTGCCACACTTGGGCAATTGTGATTGGCAGCTGTGCTTTCGATAAGAGTTTCTCGTGGCGATCCTTTCTTCTCGGGTTGCATATGAATTTTCGAAAATCATGGAAAACATTTTTCTCGATTCTTTCGTTCGAATATTTAATTCGTTGGGGATTTAAAATTCTCGATATTGGACAAGAAATTCTTGTCAAGAATCTTGTCACAAGTACAAGATAATTAAATTTTTTGGAGATTTCTATTACGTTCATTAAATGTTTAAATCAAAGTGTATACAATTAGATATAAATATAACATATTATTATATACAAGTAATTATAGTTAAAAATTTCGTTCATTTGGTTATTTTCACTCGTGACAAGTTGTGAATATTATACAGTTTTGTCGTTTGAAATTCCAAGTATGAACATAAATGATTTCCATGAGAAATGGATTAAGTTTAACAATTAACTGTGATTAATTGCTCAATTCAAAATGAATGACAATTTGTATACATGTGCTTAAGTATTTATAATCATGATAGAAATATCACAATACAATTTAATGTTGTGGCTCTTACATATAACATGCGAACACAAATGTTTTTTACTCTGAATCCTATTGAAATCTCTCGATCTCATTACACACAATGTTAATTAAGATATAATTTTTAATTTTGCAATGGTTTATTGTTTGATTTCATGAATGGATAAAGAAAATCGAAGTGATTGGTCTCATGATTGGAGCCCGTGGAACAATACCAAAGCTATTCCTTGACTTTTGTGAAAAAAAAAATCTACCAAAATCGCTAATTGAAGATATTGTTGTGCATACTGTTAAGGCGTCTGTTCAAATCCTTAACAATCACTTCAGATCCCCAATAGCAATCACAGCACTCTCGTTGTTAACGGGAATAACAAATATTGATGTTTTTGATGACTTTCTCTCTTATGAAGATTTTTAATCTTCCAATAAATGATGAGACAGAAAGAACTTGAAAAAAGAGTAGCGGATTTATCAGGAATACGAAATTGAATTCGTTGATTATGAAATCGATTCGGCTCGAATTAGATGTCTACCAATAATTTAATACTTAGGCCCGATCCCTATCTAATTAAGTTTTACTTTGGCGTATACTTTTATACAACAGTTACATGTGAGTAATTTGCACTGTGTTTTAAGTAGTAGAATAATAAGTAAACCGGCGAGGACAAGAAATATCATTTTTTCGATAAATACTCATATTTATTTTTCTTTCCTTAACCTAATTTAACCTATTTGACAATTTGATTTTAGAGAAAAATCCGGACGAAATAATTGATGTATTACATGTCCAAGTTTCCCTGTGAGAATAAGTCTTGATGTGC